>JAQHUG010000068.1:3101621-3134176 GCA_028555095.1 Dicrostonyx torquatus | reverse complement strand
CTCATACACACTATTTTACACTTACACACACACGTACTCATTGGGTCCTTTGGGGGCTGTGCTGACAGTGGAGAGACCTCAGTTCTGGTAAGAGTCAAAACAACTGTTTGGCAAGAAGAGGCAGAGCTATCCTTTAAAGAGGAGAGATTTGACAGCGCTAGGAAAGCCACAAAAACACCAGCCTGGTCAGCCTAGGCCCAAGTTTCCCAAATGATGACAACGGAGTGACGCAATATCCTGGCCTGGTGTCCTTCCTTTTCTTGGAGGTTCTCTTTGTGACAGGAGGGGAGGAGGAATGGCAGTTGGAGTCCCCCAGTTTAGATATGTGCCTTGTAACAACTGTGTGAAGATTCCTGGGCATCCCGCACGTAGTTCCGAGCTATTCGGAGTTCATCTCAAGTGTCAGGTTTGGCACATCTCACTGTGGGCAAATGAGCACTTCACACCACAGATGAGTCCTACAGCAAGAACTCAGCTCTGATTACACTACAGGACTGGGCGGTGCTGCCTACACAGCCCAAAACAGCAGGAGGGCACCTGTGAGCTGCTGAGATGACAACTGCGGTACCATCCAGGGAGAGAAGAGAGAAAAGAGACCACATGGAGTTCACACCACACACATGTAATTTACACATCGCCTAAGTGCTAGCCCCCTTCCTGATCACTTTCTCCTACTTAAACAATAGCTCATCACATAGAAAATGCAAACAGCTCATGGTGGAGTCAAGGATCCCCAGTGCCATTCCTGGGAAGCCCAGAGGATGAAGACGGAAACCGCAGCTCACTCCTGTGAGCTGTGTGTGTCAGTTCCATCAGAGGCTGTGAGCCTGGGGCTAGAGACTTCACTGGGCACCGTCTCACTGAGTCCTCACAGACACACTACCAGGTAGGTTCTCTAGCATTATTCCCTTTTTACAGACGGGAGGACCGAAGTACAGAAAGGTTAAACGTTAGCCAGGTAATGTAGGCAATGAAAGGAGGGTCCTGGGTTGAACCCAGGCCACAAGTGTGAACAGATCTCCTCCGCCTCTGCTCTCTCTACTCAAGAGAGGCCTCTCCTGGTCCCAAAGACGCTCCTTCCAAAGTTCCCTCTGCGAGATCCCAACGAGGGCTACGTTTGTCTCAGCTCTCACAGCACAGGTTGCAGAAGACCCACAGGGTACACGAGACACTCAAAACCTAAAACTCTGGAACAGATTCAAAAGTTCCTGGTGGTCACCCATAGTCTTGGTGCTAACACCCCAAGTAGTGCAGAGAGGCTTTGGACAAAAGGTTCTCAAAAAGAGCACACCCGGAGCAAGGAAGGAAGATCAGAGGAGTTCCTAGCTCCATCTGATGTGACCAGGGGCCATTCAATAAACGGGGAAAGAGAGCCCAGAGCCTAGAAGGGGCAAACTCTAAGCTTGAGGACGGGAGTCCTAGCAACAGAAGTAGCAACAGTAGCAATTCCACCCTTTGGAGTGTCTGTGGGTCACTTATAAATGGCTGCCTTTGCTATATTAAGTGCTCCACAGGACACTGAGGCCTCCAGTCAGGGAAGGTGTAACAAGCTTCCTCCAGTCAGGGAAGGTGTAACAAGCTTTGTTGTCACTGTGTAGCAAGCATTGTTTTATGCACATGTTGTCATTTTATTTAACCCCAGTGAAAGCCTTACGAGGTATCCATTTCACCAACAAGGGAACTTTTTCAGAGAAGTTAAGTGATTTGCCCTAGGCCACACAGTTTCGAAACCATAAAACATTGACCTCTTGTGAGGGGTTCAAAGGTTAGAGCCACAAAAAAAATCAATGACCTTAATCTCTCCCTCCATGAATCTTCCTACTTCTGCAAACAGGGCTTCTGAGAAGCTGGGGAGTAGTTATATGTTTAGACCCATGAAGACCTAGAGAGCTGGCCTGAGTGACCAGCTGGTGACCTATAGTCTAATGGCATGTTGGCTCATAGAATTGTCTGTGATGATGGATGTGTTCCATATCTGCCTTGTCCAGTATGGCAGCCACCGGGCATGCGTGCTGATGGAGCAGCGGAAAGTAGGCTTGTGTGAAGATGTTTAAGGGTGTAAGATTTTACTACGTTTAAACGTAATGAGCCACATGCGGCTATGACCACATCATTGAAGTGTCTCTAATGCTTTTCATACGCATTCCTAGGCACCACAAGAGGAAGGTGGTGAGAAAGCCCTGGCTTCCCTGGGGCAGCCCTTGTACGATGAATAAAGAAAAACAAAACTCACTCCAGAGCTCTGATCTTGGAAACTCTGCAGCCGGAGGGGAGAAATGGCCAATTCCTAAACAAATGGCCTCTCACCACCCCAACCCCATAAGAGAAAAAAAATTAAATGCACACAAGGTCCCAACTTACTTACTTAGGCAAGGCTGCCACTTTTTGTGAGGACAAAGGCCTTTGGCTTAGGACGACAAAGGACATAAGTACTGTAGAAAGGGAAGAGCTAGAAGAGGAGGAGGCCAGGGATTCTCTGAGGTGACATAAATCCAGAGGAAATGGACTCCAGGAGCCAGAAGCTTCCAAACATTCTTCCTCCCGAACTATTTTAAGCAGCGGACCCACGCAGACTCTGAGGTTATTTCACTCACTGTACCCAGGAGAAGGGTCTGGCTTTAAATAGGCAGAGGCTGCCTCTAGCACTTCCCACACAGCAGGCCAGCACCCTGCCAAGGGAGGGTGTTTTAAGGGACTTAAATGGCTCCCTGTTCTAGGCAGAAGGGGTGCTTAAGCCTTGCTGCAGCTTCTCTCTCACCCTCTATCAACCCCATCATTTCTTTGCTAATAAGATCACCTCATGCTTCCTGCTACTCAGGCACCTCTGAGGACAGGGGAAGGGAGGCGGACAGGTGCAGGAGGGCTCCAGGGAAGCCATCCCGCTTTTATCAATGATATCTAGTGGATTTCTCTTGAGCTTCCACCTCTTCAGCAAGACGACAGACAATGAGAGTGAGAAGACTACATGCACTGGCAGGAACCATGTGACACAGTACACATGAAGTACACAACCCTGACACGGTAAGGCTCAGCACTCAACAGTTTATGTGCTGGAGATCTGAGTTGAGACTACAGTCTGCTGGCTCCTCTGGTCAAGGACGCATTGTGTGGCCACTGGGAACTGGAGCGTCTGGAGGAAGGCTGCCTGGGTAGGGCTTGTGAGACCTGAACTGGCTACTTAACCTCTTTATAGTTTCTTCCTCCTAGAGATGTAATTAACCGAGCTTTGCCAATGGATTAATCATCATGTCCACGTGGCAGCACCGCCACTCCAGGTCTAACTTTGCCCCTCCCAGGTAAGGCCGGCACTCCAGGCTTCTCTTGGAGCTCTCTGGGGAGCTCTGCAGATGAGGAGCCAGGAAAGCAGCATAGCTAAGACGTGAAGGAAAGCCATCAGCCTGGGAGGGGCAGAAACAAGCATCCAGAACAATGATGCTTTGCCCACTAATAACAGCTAATGTCTGAGTGCTTGCACTGTACCAGACATTCCCGAGAGCCCTACCCACACCACTAGGGCCCTTTCCACACCATTTCCTTCAGAGTTTCTGAAGGAAGGCTCTTACATTAGTCACACATACAAATTTATTTTTAAGCTCTCCAAGTGATGATAACATGAATCTCTGTCTGAGAATTAGTGCAACAGCAACTTAATTAGAATTGTGACATCCTCATTTGTGACAGCAGAGAACATTTCAGACACCAGGTGGTCAGGCAGTGGCAACCATAAGATTTCACCCACAGCTACATACCCCCTACCCCTTCTGAGGAGCAGGCCCTGGGACACACCCAGTGTCCTGAGAATACTCTTTCTGTATCAATTCCTGACTCACTCATGACTGACTTGCAAGAACCCAAAGCTGCCTGAATATGGGGTCTGGTTTTCCCGGAAGTGAAGGACATGTATGTAAGTTACAAGTGGACCTGATTAGACAGACCACAGGCTAATTATTTGAAAGAGAAGAGTTGGAACCTTCATGAAGGCTGCCGGCCACCTACAGAAGAGCTTCTCCAGGCCATCAACTGATGATGTCAAAACTGGAAATTAACCCTATTCTGCCCTAGTCCCTGGCCAGTCTTGTTGGGCTATCCCTCTGGAAGAACAATAGAGTACAGTGACTCAATCTATCACACAATTAACAAAGTCTGAAGCGGCTTGTCTCCTACCCTGCCTCCTACTTGCCATCGCTGTTGGTTAAGTTTGGCACACCAAATCTACACTTGAGTCTCTAACTTAATTCTACCTCTTCAACACTTTAGTAAATGCTTGGACCATAAACCTTACTGTCACATTCAGTTTTTCTCTCATAGCTTGCATATCAGACTGTATGCAAATACCATTGGCTCTGACTTTAAAACACATCTATGAGCACCTGGTGCAAATTCCACCCTCACCCAGTCCAAGTTCCAGCCTCATCTGGTCTACCTTCACCTGGTCCAAGTTCCATCCTCTTTCGCTTCAATTATTGCAAAACCCTCTTACCTGGTCACTCTGTTTCTATACCTGATACTAAAGTCCATTTCCAACAGAACACAGGGAATAACCTTATTAAAATGCAAACCAAATTGTGCCAATCTGCTCAGGTTCAACACAGCACACTCAGCTTTAACAGCAAGGCACTATTATGCAATAGTACTGTGTTATTATTCTTCTGCACCTCCTGTTCCATGATGAGCCTAACCACACTGATCTTTGTGCTCTCCAAAGACCAGGGACACTTGCTATTCCCTCTCCTGGAGCTGCTTTCTCCGGCCATGAGGACCTCGCTGTGGCTCCTCCATTATGCCCACTGCCCTCACTTTCAGCAGGGGCAGTACCTCCCTTTCAGGACTTTATTTGGTCTGTCACTGCTCCCTGGAACACTGTCCAGTACACAAAAAGTCCTCAATAAATATTTGCTGAACAAATGATGTCCCCCAAACTGAACTTTCCTCCCAGCTCCTCACCCAGAGTCCCTCCCACTTAACCACTTTCTCCTCAGAGACTAGCTAAGCCGAAGACATTATCTATGAGACTTTACAAAGGTCCAGTGGACAGGGTCACTCTGGTGAGTTTTAGAGACAGTTCTACCCCTGGGGCCTTGTCCTACACGACTTCACTGAATCCTAGCACAGCTCTGGCTTATCCAGCCTGCCCTGGGAGGATTATGTCCTAAAGAACAGCTGGGAGCAATTTGCTTTCCAATTTTGTCTCCATGCATAACTTGATCTCCCAACTCCTAGATGAAGAAACCGCCAGGCCTCAAGTTGTCAGAGGCAGCCCTGTCTTGCCTTACCTGAACAGTTTGCTGGGTTTCATCTTAGGATCTGAGGGATGGATGGGGAAGAGAAGGACACAAGCCATCTCAACCTCAGCTCTCATCCTAACCTCCCCAAGTCCTGCTCAAACTCTGGGACTGAGCAGAAACATTAAAGCCTGCACACCAAGCTCTGCATCTTGCCTTTTAAAACTTCTGGCCTCTGGTCATCCTCAATGACTCTGATTTTCCCTCCTGTTTGAAAAACCAAGCCTGCCAACTCCAACAAAGAGCATTTAAAAATATCTTGGTGGGTTACACAGCATTGCCTTCTCTATTCCTCACAGTGCCTGTCTGTGTCCAGGGGAGGATAGAGAAGGATGTAGAGTATTTATTTATTTTTTCTCTAGCTTCTCCCCTTCTATAAATACCCTAGTCTGGGTAGGCAGGCTTCAAACACCAGCTGTATGAAGTCACCTCAGGGCTGGACCTCACCACAGTGCTGGCCTGCCAGGGCCTGGACACAGCTGTCAAGCAGCGTATGTCAACCAGAAGTACACAGAACTCATCCTTCTGAGAGAAGGCAAAGCAACCTAAGTACAACAATGATAGCTAATGCTAAAGGTGGCGTTCAGTCTCACTAGCCAGCTGAGTCTCAGAGCAGAGGCTGCTTCAGCCAACAAGGATTGACCCTAGGGGAATGATTTTACAGAGTTCTTGTGGGGTCCAGAAAATTTCCAGAGACAGAAGGGTCCCCAGAGATTCTAGTCCAACCTTCGCATACCACAGAGATCCTAAAAGCAGGGATGACTCACTCCAGTCACAGAGAGGGCTCCTGTCCAGAAGTCTCTTGATCCAAGTCCATAGTTCTCTGTGCTGGATTGTTCTAGACACTGTCGTTTGTTTTCATGTCTGCTTAGAATATGGACATCAACTTGTATTATAACTTCCCACACAGAAAATACTGATCTCATACTTTAGAAGGCATAAACCAAAACGTTTTACACAAAATGGGCTAGGGGTATGGCAGTCGAAGAGACTTGCCCAGCATGCACAAGGCCCTGGGCTGGATCCCCAGTACTTGGAAAACAAGCTTTCCACATAAGCTTTTGTTGGGACAGTTTTCCTGCCTCCCACTCTTAGATATTCAGTTTTGTCTCTCCCTGGACTCAGGTTTCCAAGTTCAGTTTCCTTATTTAAATTTTGCCCCCATGGAACTCTTAGCTCACCTTTACTGAGAAAGGAAGACCTTCACATCATTAACTACAAAAATGTCTATATGTATTTTTGCCACATCCTCATGAAATCTGTCTTTTTTAAGTGACAAGAAAATTCTTTCATCACTCTTGGGTCAGGAAAAGGACACACGCCTAAGGTGCTAGCCAAGCCAGCATGAGCGCCACGTTTTGCTGTCAGGGCTCAACCAAACTCAAGGGAGTCCCACCCAGATGAAGATGAGTTATAAAGTGTTTCTATAATATCGAGCATTAAACATGAAGTCTTTATCAACATTCTGGAAAGGCTTCAACAAGAACTTTGGGACTACACATCAAAAATGAGCTGCCAGCTAGTAAAGTCTGCACATCAAGTTAGACTTAAAGCCAATAAAGAGGTCTCGGACCCTTTTAGCTTTGTTTTAGGCTTCTTTACTTCCATGGTGGCGAATTCTGCAAGAGCAAACTCAATAGTATCCTTTAACAAGCTTACCACTCCCAACCTCCGTGATGTGGACGGATCACTTTGGCCTGAAGAACTAATCAAGCCAGAAGCCAAGTTCAACAAGAGAAGTGAGGCTGAGCGAAAGCTTTTTGTGTCCCCTCAGCTCCAGTTGGCTCCTTTTAAGTCTTGTATTACTTTCACTGCTACAACAGCGGATGGGTGCATTTTTGAGGTCAAGCTTTCAATCAACAGGAGGGGTTATGGGAGGTCTGGGCTGTGGTTAAGATGAGCAGCACAGCAGACACACTCCATTTCTGAATTATAAAAATAAAGTTTTGGAAAACTCTCGTCCAAGCACTCTGGCAGCCTTCTTCACATCTGGATAAAAGATGTGGGAATTTTTTCCCTTTTCCCGTGTTACCTCCTCTACTCTTCCTTGTTATGCGCTGAGCCTCCCAGCCAAGCAGGGTCACTTGCTATCGTTCTAAATACAAGCATCAGCTTCTAGGTCTTTCCTGCACTATTGCAATTCTTTCTCTTTCTTGGTCCAGTCTGCATTGGCTCACAGGCTACGTCTCCCACATGAAGTCCCACTCCCTTCTGCTCACTGGGGTGTCTACCCTACCACCTTTGTAAAGCTTCAAGACCTTCATCTAAGGACTGGAAACTATACCTCCACTGCAGAGAGGCAGGGGGTGGGGGACTGAATGAAATTAGCTCATGAAAAGTCCAAAGATGGGTGACATCATGCAATTAATGGGGGCTATCAGCACTGTTACCATCATTGTTTTAAGCAAGATGGCAAACTTCTCTGCAGCTACCCATATGCATGTTACGCTGTCCCTCTTAGATCACATGCTCCTTGAAGCGACGCTTCTTGTGCTCCCTCCCTCTAGTTCGCCTTGCACATGGCCACTGCTCAGCAAAGTAGATCAGTGAGGCTGCTGGGGCACTTCTCAGGCTAATCTGGGCTATGTTTCTCCATCTCCTTCCAACTCAATATGCAGCTCCAAACAGCCAGACCTGAAACCCCATTTAGCTATTTTTAAAACAGGCAAAGCCAGGCACAGTGCTTCAGGCCTCTAGGCCCAGCACTCAGGGAGGTAGGAGGAGGAGGATCAGGATCTTGAGGTCAGCCTCAGCTACACAGTAGGGGATAGGCCAGCCCAGTTTACTAAGACCCTGCCTCAAAACAAATAAAAACAATCAACGTGTCCACATCACAGATGAGCAAAACAAGAATGACCTGTGATGTCCATGGTTCAGGAACTGGAAGCAACAAACCAGATCCAATATCTAGTAGAAAACTGCTCCATGGAGTCTGGAGCTCTGAATATGTGTACTGTTTTTGTGCTGACAGTGGTGGGCATGAACTCAGGGTAAGAGTTGACCCTACTGCCAGACAGCATTGTCCTAGGGGCAGTACATCCACAACTGAGCTTTCCTGACTAAGGATACTTTCCCAGTCTCCGTAACTTCTTCCTACCTCCAGAAACCAAATATTAGTCATCAAGGGGAGCCATATGACTAACACTTGCCACCTGGGATCTGGGTCATGCTCCACCCCTATATGAGAGACTCATGGCTAGCAAAAGGGAAGAAAATTGGTGCATTCAACAGAAGTTTGAGAAGAAAGAAAGGAAGGAAGGAAGGAAGGAAGGAAGGAAGGGAGGAAGGAAGGAAGACTGGTCTCTTATAGAGGTGCTTATTAAATATTTGCAAGCATCCTATGAATTTGCTATTCCAGTCCTACCTTACAGAACAGTGTTTTCCAGGCAAGGGTGAATTTGCTCCCCGTGGAGCATCTGGAAATGTTGGGAGACATTTGGGTTGTCGCAATGGCTGGTAGGAAGAGAGTATTATGTATACAGTGCACAGGACAGCTCATGACAAAACACGATCCAGTCCCAGCAAATAATGCCAATGTTGTTACAGACAAAAAAAAAAAAAAAAAACTAAGGCACAGAAGTTAAAGAATTAGTCCCGCATCCCACAGTTCACTCGGAAGCCTGGCTCCAGGCTGTGCTCTCTCACCAAACCCTCAGCATCCCTAGCAGCCCTGGGACACTGAATGTTTATCAGGCACAACCAACCAGAGCAGAAAGATGGGTGCCTCACTGGGGTAGCAGAGGAAAGAGATGTGGCGTGCTTTAAGGACATGGGTCCACTAGTAGGCAAAGCAATTTGGGAGCCCGAGTTGGGCTTTTAAAGCTAGAGCACCCTGGCACAGAGCTGTGCTGACTGGTTATGTCCTGTACTCCTAGTATGAAGATGTACTCGGTAGCTGGACACAGTGGTCCACTCTAAGGGAATCAACGTACTCCCAGAAATACTCTTCTGGGCCTGGACAATGGCTCAGTCAGCAGAGAAAGCTGGATCATTGGGGCTCATTGAAACCAGTCTAGTCTACTTGGCAAGTTCCAGCCAGGCCACAGAGAGACTGTCTCAAAAAAGACAAGGTAGACAACACCCAAAGAATGACACCTGAGGTTGACTTCTGACCTCCACACGCACACACATGTACACCCACCCACATATACACACAAATATATGCATATGCAGAAAGAAAGGACGGGGGACTGGCTAATTTTTCTAACTCTAGGCAAGCAAGCTAAGCACCCACAGAAGGCCAGTACCTTAAATATGGAGTAGCGTTTGCAACTTTCCCTTCCTTATATGTCCATCTTCCCCAAGCTGGCTCACCCCTCTTAACCAAGGAACATCACTCTGGCAACAGGCCAGCTTTTCCATCCAGATGAATTTATTGATCACCTGGCAGCTGCAACTTGGCGAGGCACTCCCTGGGGCAGCCAATCTCCCTGCGTCTTCAAAAGCAGAAATAGTGGTGCCTTCAAACCAATGGCACCTCCAGTGTCTACTCTCTGGACCTGGAAGGCTTCAGCTGGACTGAGGAATTTAGAGTGCCTAGACACAGTAGATCCTTTACAAACAAATCTCTAGGAAGTAGCAGTGCTGCTTTGCGTTTGACCCAACCTGACATTTGAAGAGGGTGAACTACTTACTGGTCTGTTCTTGCTGCCTCTGATTCTGTGATTCTTTATGGGGAACAGGACTTAGTCTTGGCCCAGCCCCCATCACAGAGTAGTGGATCAGGGGCTGCTGAGGAAACTGCTGTGGAAAGCATCCTATTCACAGCAATTGGATGAGTACAGACCAGAAAAGCTTTCATCTCAGTCCCCGCATTGATTTCTTGGCTTGCCTCCTGGACTCCTGCTATAGAACTCCTCTACATGAGGTACCCCTCACTAAAGGCATCTGTCTAACCTGAACCACCCTGCCCTCTGAATCACATCTCAGTCTTCCCAGGGCACATGGCTTTAGGGAACATGCTAGGACTTAGGATATCCACTAACTGAAAGACGTCCTCCCTGTGATATGGTCACCCCCAAACGATGCTTCTATTCATCAAGAACTTGAAATTCTCTGCTTCCATAAGGGAAAGGGTTCTTTCAAAATGTAACAAGGATTCCAATGCAAATTTTGGAAGAAAAAAAGCTGTGTGGTGAGATCTATTGGCTGCCCCACACTTACAGAATACCTAAAAGTTAGACATTGTGCAGGTTAAGGGGAGAGGGTGACGTCTGGACGGTCACAGTTGGATGAAGAGACAGGGCAGGAAATGATTCAAGAACATGCCCTGGTTGATGTAGAACTTCAAGGTTTTCCCAGCTGGGGGTGAGGAAGTCACAATTCCAGCTTGTTTCTCAGACTACCCAAGGCAGGGGCTGCATGTCTCAGGTAAGCAAGGGCTGGGGAAAGGATAAATTAGCTTTCATTTCCAAAGCTTGCTTTGTTTCTGTTCTTCAAGGGCCCTTGGCTTAAATACAGCAGTAAGAAAGGGAGGTGCCGCCTCCCTCAGTCTACCCAGGTGTTAAAACTGATTAAACAGCAACTCACGGCTCAATTAACCCTTGCTCCTTTGGCTAATTACCTCAGTGGAAAGCCATCCTACAGTCTCTTTGACAAATGAATGCCTCAGCCAGAATCTCTATCCCTGCTTTAGACACAGCCTCTTTATTTCTTGGCTGCAAATGAGATGTTGACACTTGCCTCAGCTGGTAAATAAGTGGATAATTCAGAAAACTCCTTAGTCACTATTTGCAGCCAAAAGCTCCTAAGACAGGAGTGTTCGAATTATTAGCTACTACTAATGAAATGTCAGAGAGGCCTTTCTTGATGACCACTCAGACTGTTCCCACCTATCCCATTAGCAGATTCTAAACAAACAACAATAAATGCCACTGGACATGGTAGCATGTATCTGTGGTCCTGACACTTAGGAGGTAGAGACAGAAAAGCCATGGGTTAGAGGCCAGCCTGGCAGCCTGGGCTCCATAATAAGATCCTGTGTAAAAAAGATCAACACACACACACACACACACACACACACACACACACACACACACACACACACACACAGAGAGAGAGAGAGGCAGAGAGAGACAGACAGAGAGGCAGGAAAAATGGCCCTGTAAGAACAGGCATCTGCTGCCAAGCCTAACAACCTGAGTTCAATCCCCAGAGCCCACACAGTGGAGAGAAGCCACTCCCACAAGTTGTCCCCTGACATCTACATGTGCCATAGTACACATATGCTCCTGCAGCACAATAAATAAAAATAATTAAAAAATTTTAAACTCAAACACCATCAACCATTATTAAGAGTAAATCTTTGCTTACTTTTTCTTGTCCCTCCACTGGATTACAAACTTTGAAGGAAGATCACCACACCACCACTTAATCCTCTGCAGTTTTAACAGTGGGGCCCAGTCAGTGGTGACTAAGTATTTGCTGGACGCACTGCTATCTGTTGAGCCTTTACTACACACTAAGATCTTTATGATTTCTAGCCTCATACCAACCTTCTGAGCGAGGTATTATTAGCCTCCATTTCACAGACGACAAAACAGAGGCCTAGAATTATTCAGAACTTTGCCCCAGGTCCACCATAGAGATATGTTTCAAACTCTTACATTTGCCACTGTGACAGAGCATATAGACACTCCATATACATCTCTGGAATGAGAATGTCCTCACCACTATCCCATCATTTAATTGAAATAAGAAACCAAATTTTCTCAAAGGCCATGATCACTCATGAAATCTTAGTAAGAAAAATGGCCAAGAAGGAACTTAGAAAGGCTTTACTGTATCAGACCTGCACACAGAGTTTGCTGAGAGAGAGGAGAGGAGTAAGGGGACACGTTGGAAGAGAGATGTTTCTGTTTGCTGTTAGTCCCCTGTTTATAAATATCACTCTGTTAAAGAGGTTTCTCTGCTTCCCATAAGGAAGTCATGAAGATCTCAGAGTTTAATGACTCCGCCCTGGGATCCAAGACATCAATACCAAATGATCAACAATGCATAACTCCTGCTGCTCTGTGGAGCTGGGATCCTGTTTTATAAACACTACAGAATTTTTATCATCCATCTCAGGCTGAGCAAAACCATATTCATCTGGCATTCCGAGTAATGGACAAGAATAGATGGATTGGGGCTCTTAAATTCCTTGTTGGAAGACGTTAAAAGTTTAAGAGCTCTATATAGCTGAGTCAAATGCATGAGCCCATGCTGTGGAATTAGCAAGCACAACTACAATACATATATAATTTAAAGGGAAGACCAGCAGGGCAAGAATACCAAGCAGCACTCTCCCTGCCCAGATGTAGGCATTCCCCACTTGGTCTTCAGCTGTATAAACGGTAACCTTGCTGGCTTTGGGGCCACCCTAATATAAGAAAGGTTTGGAGCTCTTCATTTCTTTCCTAAGTGGTCTCGGCTTCCCTCTGAAGACAGCTTTCCAACATAGGCAATTCATTGCTTCTCTAGTAAACATTCATTTCCCTGTCTAAGGGGATTTAATAAATCAGCATTTAGTGAGGCCACCCCCTAGTTTTTAAGTATGACAAGTGGGCATCCATGTTATGAAGGGGAAGACAATAGGTGCCTCTCCTGGACGAGTGCTTTAGAGACCAGAGAACTCAGAGGGAGACACAATGGTGCTCAGCAACCTAGGGAAAAGAGCAGCCCTGTCTCCCTCACCAAGGCTGAAGGGCTGTTGAAGGTGGGACGTGAAGGGCAAGTCACAGGGGCAAAAAACCCACCCAGTAAAGAAAATCCTAAAGGGTTTGTTTCCTAAGCAATGCTCCTTGGCTGTGAGCCCTCAGATGAAACACTCGTTTTCTATGTTCTCCGACCACTTCGCACTTGCAGGTTCTCCAGGAGGCAGCTGCTCTTCTAAGTCTTGGTTTACAGTCAGAAAGAGACTTTCAGCAGGCTGGGCTCTGGCTGGGCATGAGGACAGGCATGGGTTTTGCTTTGTGCCCACTGTTAGTCCAATTTGGCTTATGGGGTTAGGGTTTAAGTGCTTTATTCCAAGAGCCTTTACTCTCCAGGTTTGGTCCAGGCCCTACTGTACACTGAGGGTTCCCCTCAGTACAGAACTCTTCCCCTGGGCTATGACAACTGGATGGAAATTCCCCTTGCCCTCCACTTCCTCTCTTGGAACTGGTGTTCCCAGTGCTGAAGCCACAAACTTAAAGTATGAAGCATGATTATCAGCAGTGACATCATCAACTCTTGGATTGACCTCAACTCTGACCTAAGAGCAGGGAAATTAAAGGCAAATATTCTTGGTTCCAAGAATGTCCTGTGGTAGTGCCAGAAATGAAACCCAAAGCAAGGAATACCAAAACAAGCACTCTGAGTAAATACAGTGTCTTACAGGTCAGTTGGTCTTCTTGAAGTCAGGCTGATAAAACAGGGCCATGCAGTGTGTCAAGGTTTAAATTCCAGTGGTGTTACTTAGTATCTGTGTAATCTAAGCAAGGGACTGAAATTTTGAGTCCTTTAGCTCCCCCTCTGTATAATGGGGTAACAAAAAAGGTGCTTATCTCTTGAAAAAACAAACCATTTTCCCTGTTTTCTCACCATCAATACAGAACATGTGTTCTTTCTATATCTCCCAAAGTTCTTTCTATATCACCGACAAGCAAACAAGTCTAAAGCACATACAGTTGGGCGTCCTCTAATTCAATTCAATTAGACCCTGACACTACCAGGAGATAACACTGGATCTCATTCTCTGGGCGCTCCATCCAGCCAAGCCCTAGGTCGTTTTTACTCACACTCTGACCACTGGCTATCCTGAGGGTTTCCACAATGCCCTCTTCCGATTTAATTTGCTAGGGTGGCTCACGGAATTTAGGGAGGCATTTACCAGTCCCCTGGTAAATTCCTGGCTTGTTTACAAAGGTTACAAGCTTATGGATGAAGACATCCATAGACAACGTCTGGAGGAAAGTGACTCACTTGCCGCTCTGGCGTTCAGCTATCAGGAAGCACCAGGAAACTTGTCCTTCTGAGTTTTTATGAAGACTTTACTATACATGCATGATTGATTAAAATTTTGGCCATTGATGATGACTTAACCTTCTGCTTCTCTCCCTCCTGGGAGGCTGGGACAGGAGGAGTCTGTAGGTACTAACCCTTTAAGGCCTGCTGTAATCTTTTTCGTGACTAATCCCCAGCTTGAAACTACCTACAGGTGGCAAACTCTTAGTCATTACCATACACAAACACATTTTCATTTTGGAGATTTCCAAGAATTTTAGGAGTTGTATGCAGAAAATGGGGACAAAAACCAAAAACACAATTCCCTGTATGATAGTACCAAACACATGCTAGCTAATCTGCAAAAGTGGTCATCATATACAATGTGCCACCAACAGCGACTAAAGCATTGCTAGTCTAAATTTTAGCTATCATGTGTTAAGCCACATTTAAATTAGACTTTTATCCGTCTACAGAACCCACATGGTCTTTTCCACTACCTGCTTATTTGCCACTGAAAGCTGCACCGAAGTGACCCTTCCAATTAGACCATAAGGTTGCTCCATGCTTTATTTCCCAGACTCCACGCCATGCAGTTGCCCATCCCCCGCACTCCATTCCCATAATGTGGTTTACGGAGCTCGTCATCTTTACTTTCAGGAAAGCCCAAAAGGTTGTGCATTTAACTCAACATGAGGTTTTAATCAAATGCTTACTTGGTTAATGACAGTTGGAAAGTCGGGCCCCAGAAGCCAGCATGTGGCTGTCTTTCTGGGGAGGAGATTCAAGAGTCCTTGGTTTCCCTTGGCACATAGTATGAAGAGCTGCCAGCTTCCCCTCCACCTCCTGTTAAGGGGCTTGACTCTGAGCATCATGAAACCCAGGGTGCAGCACCAGATCCTAGGCTCTCCACCCTCCCCTCCCCATCCCATTTATTAAAGGCTCAGGTGTTGGGAGAGCTTGGGCTGCTGCTACTGGGCTGAAGAAAACACCAGGAAAAAAAAAAAAACACAATAAACCTGACCTACTGTTGGGTAAAAAATAAACTCCTAGCGATCCAACTAAACAAGGCCACCCGTAGCAGGGCAGCAAACTTCACTTCAGGGGATGGTTCAGGAGTAGCTTGGTTCAGCCACCCAGTCTCACCCAATCAGTGAACAGCCAACTAATCATGACTTTATCCTCCAAAAGTTAGACACCCAAATCAACCGTTGGGAAGAGCAACTTAAGAATTCTCCCAGAATTCCATTTCTCTCAGAGACCTGGTACACTTCGCAGCAACTCGGTCCACACGTCGAGGTTCCGCCCCCCCCCCGCCCAGTACTTACCATTGGCGTTCTTGCCGCAGATGAGATGCTCATAGGGTTGCAGGACTCCCCAGAGCTCGGCGTCGTTGTTGATGACCATTTCCAAGGCCTCGGCAGACACTTCTCCGCCTCCTGCCCCTCCGCCATCCGGGCTCTGACTCGCCAGCACCCTGGCCCGGATCTCCTCAACCAGATTCTCCATGCAGGCGGTGAGCGAGATGGCCGCATACTCATGGATGCGCACGGAAATGCGAGTGTCTACCATCCAACGGAAGAAGCGGCCCACGGAGAAAGTGAGGCCGCAGCGCGCCGACTTGCCACGGCGCAACCCATCGCCAGCGCTCATGCTATAGAGGGACAACGCCTTGACGGCCGCCAGCGCGCAGCTCTCGGCCAGCGCCCAGCTGTGCACCAGGCGCACAGCGCTCTGCACCTCGAAGCGGGTGCACTTAGCGTGCAGCACGCTCAGGCGCTGCGCCTCCCGGGCCACGCGGATGAGCGCCCGGCGGAGCAGCCCGGCCAAGCGCCTCACCGCCTCGGCGGAAAAGGCGGGCAGCCTCCGGCCGCCGATGCTTTTGCGGAGCACCCGGGCCACGTCTCCCTCGGTCCAGGGGAACTCCTCCAGCTCCGGGAGCCGCGGGCAGCGCGAGAAGAGGTCAGCCACTTCGGGATCCTCGGGCAGCACTGTGTTCACCGTGTCCCAGCTGTTGTGGCGACTGTTCATGGAGCCGGAGTAGCACCACCAGGCCGCCCCGCGGTGCTGCTGCGCCGAAGAGTTGAGCGCCTGCGAGTTGGACTTGGAAGACGAGAGGCTGAGCGAGCGGCAGGAGTCGCCGGCCCCATACCCGGAGTCCAAGGTCAAGTCCTCCAGTGTCTTCAGTGTGGAGCTATAGGTCCCGGCCATGGGAAGCCTCCGCGCGCGGCCTCGCCGAGCGAGGGGCTCTCACTGTTCCATGCCCACTTGCCCCAAGCAAGGGGCGGGAACCAGCTCTAGGCTCTGGGAGGCGCCCTCCGTCCTCGCCTCGCCGAGCCTCGGTGCTGAAGCATCGCCCGCGCACGGGCCCGGGAAGGTAGGCGAAGCTCCAGGCAAGCCGGAGCCCAACGCCGTCCGCGTCCAGCCGCGCCGCTGTCAGCGAGCGGGCTCCCCCGCGCTCCACCTACGCACTGCCCCCGCCAGCCCTCAGCGTCCCTTACCGAGCGTCCGGAACTACAGAGAAAGAACCCCGAGAGAACTGGGCGGCCACCGAAGAGCGAGGCGCCCGAGGTCCGTCCTGGACCAGCCGGTGAGAAAGCGCCCCACAAACTTCTTCGCGGCGCGGGCTACCCACACAGATGGGTTCTGGGGGGCGGTCCGTATGCAAATACACCCGGGCGGCTCACCAATCATCAGTCGCGCATGGCAAGGGTTGCACCAATGGTTTCCGGGAGGGGCGGAAACTATGCAAATTTTACTCAGCTCCAATGAAACCCCTCTGCTGGGAAAGCGAGGACCTGGTGCAGGAGAGGATTGCTACAGTGGAGGGGGGAGGAACCAGCGAGCTGGCAAGAAGGTAGAGCGCAGAGACCCAGAAAGCGGGCCCCAGAGCTGAGAACTAAACGAAAAGCGAGAAGGAAAAGTCTCTGTGCGCTGTCCCTCCATTGCTTTCTAGGCTTGGGACATAGGTGGGCAGCTCTTTGTGAAACTGTACGCAGCCGAACCTTGGGAAGAAAACAGGAAAGAGACCTGATCCCCTTTACTTGTGGACTTTCTACCAAGCTCCTCCTCTTTTCCCGAAGTGAAAAGCGATTTATGCTTGGAAAGAAGAGGAGACGCCTTCGCCTCTCTTCAAATCTGTCTGGTTTTGTTTATATTGACATTAGGCTACAATGGGAACAGAATTTCTTAAACTGGGATCTGAAAATGGCCCGGCATCTGGAGGCCTGTTATCACTCCCCGGTGTAGGTTCACACTGTTTTCCTAGGATTACTTTGGAGGAGGAGTCCAAATCTAAAGAATGCAGGACTTCCTTATTATCTGTGTATTAGCAGGCAGATCCTTTCAGTCCGAGGTGAGAGGAAGCTCTTGAGGAGGAACGCTGTGAGAAGTGAGGACCGGCGCTTGAAAACCCGCTGGATGCAGGTGTTCCCTTTTAAGGACTTGCTGGGCTGATGTGAGGGCCATCTGCCCCTTAGGACTTTGCCTCCTAGGTGCGGGAATCGCTGGCCTTCCGTGAGCGCGGAGCTGCATCTGGTGTGTCTGATTTTGCGGTTCGCTAGAGAGCTACTGATTGCACAGATCCACGCCCAGCTCACTCGCGTCCGGCTGCTGCCCTATAACTATTCACATGCACGTGCACAAACGTGCTTCAGCCCCTCCAGGAGAACTGCCAAATCAAAGCGCGGATTGTGCACACGGTCGTACCAAGTCCACTTCGCCAGTTCCTGAATGGCTCCTTTGTGCTGTACTTTACAGTTCTGACCTTGGGCCGTGAGTTGGATACGAACTAGAACAGTCTGGTTTGTCTCTTCTCCTTAAATTAATGATCCCTTTCCCCATGAAACGACTTTTTACTTGGCGGTTTTACTTAATTTTTCCTTTCCCGGGATATGTGAGACGTCGCTTACTGATGGTTAGAATTGGGAACAGAGTGCAAGGCACAAGCAGCCATCAAGTTAACAGAGTCACTTTTTATAGAGGCGAGATCAGAAGTCAAATTAGAGGTTCAACTTATCAGAAAATACGAAAACATTTGATGGATTTAATGCTCATTAAGAGAAATATAGTAATGGAAATATCGCCCTCTAGTGGATATATAGAGGAAATAAAGTTTTTTTTTCCTTTGTTCATTTTCTTAAAATATAAAGGCTATTTTTGACTGGAAAGGTACACTAACTAAAAGGGTGATTTGGAGTGTTTCTTACACGAAACATTGGATATTTGTATTAATGTATTTAAATAGCATGACTTAAAATTTAAAGATAAAGCCGGGCGGTGGTGGCGCACGCCTTTAATCCCAGCACTTGAGAGGCAGAGGCAGGCGGACCTTGTGAGTTCGAGACCAGCCTGGTCTACAAGAGCTAGTTCCAGGACAGGCTCCAAAGCTACGGAGAAACCCTGTCTCAAAAAACCCAAAAAATGTAAAGATAAACATTACCAAACTGGATTTAGGTGTGGTTGGAACCTCAGGACTGGGGCGATGAGGCAGGAGGACATCCATGAGTTTGAAGCCAGCCTGCGCTATGAAGTGAGAAAACCCAAAGGAGAAAAAAAGCACTAAACATGCATAGAGTGAAATCCTGGACTCTCGTGGATGTTAAACTGCCCCCCCAAGAATTTAGACAAATAACTGGATTTCTTTTAATGGACAGTAAGGAAATCAAGAGAAGGAAGAGAAACCCTATACATTAAAAGACACATCAGCCAATCACAGCTATAGATCTTACTTAGTTTTGACCTGAGAAGTAGCTCAGCACTTAAGAGTCCATACTTAACCTTTGCAGTGGACTTTTGTTCAAATCCCAACACCCACATGAGATAACTCATATCTCCAGCCTGCACATGCACATGCACACACACACATACACACACACACACACACACACACACACACACACACACACACCAACTAGATCTAGAATGCCCATGCCAACAGTCATACAAGGGAAGTAGCTTTGAGTAATCCTTGGAAATTTTGCCATGGGTAAAGTCTTCTATTTTGTTATTTAAAACATAAATAAAATAAAACAGTCTGGAGATTAGAGTACAAAATACCCTAAAATTTATCTTGAAAGTGAGGATATTATAATCTGAGCTATCTAAGTATAAATCCAGTTGTCTTGGGAGAAAGGTAGATTATGGCCTGAGCATTGGAGAGAGGCAAAGTTTTGTGGGTCAGCACTGCTGTAACGGTTGTGTTAATGTCTGTGTCCTCCTGACTGGGTGAGTGTGAGTGTAAAGCTGAAATCTGGTAAAGATCAGACTGGGAAGAGTGGGACAACTAACACAAAGCCGGGCTGCCTAAGTCACAGGAAACTTCTTGACCTCTCCTGTACTTAAGAATTTGTGTCCAGAAAAGTGTAGCTGATATCTGAACTGAGGTTTGTCCGCCCCTCTTCTCCTCTACCAAGTTCAGGATGGCTTCCTGCTCCCTACCTGTACTGGAAAGGGATTACTAACCAATGGCTTGGGAGTTACAGATGGGATCTCAAGGGGAAATGGGTGGCAAGCCACCTGAAATTGCCTAAAACATTTTAAGTGAATACCAGTTGGAATTGTTCTGGATAAAGGAGGTGTTTGTAGTACTGTCCAAAAGAACTTTCTGTGATAATGGAATTGCTCTGTCTGCTCTGTCCAGTGAAACAGTCACTAACCACATTAATTTAACTTTAATTGATTTAGTTTACCTCTTAGGACCATTAGCCCTTTTGAGATTTCATAAAGACCATGGACCCATGCTCTCAGCTGAATTCCAGGTTAAAAGTAAATCAATTAAAGTTAAAGGCACTTTGAGACCTTGAGATGGAGAAGCAGCTCTTGCACACACACAAGGACCCGGGAAAGGAGGAGACAGTGAACACACGAAGACAAAGATGGCTCAGATTCCAGAAATCAAGTCTATAAAGACTTGACGGTGCTGTGATCAGGCAGCTGGTAACAAGTCACTTTCAGAATGACTGCTATGACTTTATGTCATAAAACTCTGGGGTGAGGGATGCAGTGGAGAACACTGCAAAGTCAAGGCAGGGATCTAGTTATGGTTACTAGGGGGGTCCATGGCAGAGCCTGACAGTTTTTATAGCAAGGACAAAAGCAGCAAGAAATGCAATCTCACATCTCTAAGTGGCCAAGATGAGTCTTCCTGGCTGTCTTTTGACAGGTGGCAGGCTTGGTCCTAGGGCAGAAGGTGAGCCGGGGCTTATGATGTACTGCTTGCGAGGGTAGAGACTCTTGAGAGGGAGCCTGCCCTCATGCCACCATGGTTGCCTAGCACTACATGCCTGAAACTGCATGGTCTTTTAACTTCATGTTTTTCAAACTGCTGAGTTGAGAAATTATTTTTCCATTCGTTCACAGAACCTAGTATGAGCAACAGAAAAAGCAGAGGATTTGATGTGAGGTGAAGGGGTGAGTGGACCATAGAGCCATGCTCACTCCCAAGCCCTCCATTTTTAGACAGCTTTTGAGAAACCTTGTCAGAGTTTTGGAGACTGAGAAAATGACTAACACAGGGCCACTGTCTCTGCTCTGGTTCTCCATCCTGGTGAGTGCACCTGGGGAGAGACAAGGAACAGAGGAATATGTCTACAGAAGCAAGGCGAGATGGGAAGGGCAGTAGGGAAAGGGGTACACGATTAGCAGAGGTTTTTTTGTTTTGTTTTTTTATTTTTATTTTTATTTTTTGGTTTTTCGGGACAGAGTTTCTCTGTAGCTTTGGAGCCTGTCCTGGAACCAGCTCTTGTAGACCAAGCTGGCCCTCAAACTCACAGAGATCTGCCTGCCTCTGCCTCCCGAGTCCTGGGATCAAAGGTGTGCGCCACCACCGCCCAGCTCAATTAGCAGAGTTTTATTGTTGAAAGAAGAACAAGTAGTGTGGAAGCTGCTTCTGTCTTGGGAAGCCCAGATAAACCTGCTGTAGAATATTATTTTAAGGTGTGTTACATTTGTTTATGCTCTGGAACATTTGCTTAATGATGTAAAAATGTGTTTTTATGTTGTATTTGTTTAACTCTGTGAAGCCTGTCTAAAATACCTGATGGTCTAATAAAGAGCTGAACAGCCATTAGCCAGGCAGGAGAAAGGATAAGTGGGACTGGCAGACAGAGAGGCTAAATAGAAGGAGAAACCTAGGGGAAAAAAAGAAGAAGCAAAAGAACAAGGAGAGGAGGGCATCAGAGGCCAGCCACCAGCCAGCCACGGAGTTAAAGCGAAAGAAAGATTTACAAAATTAAGAGAAAGATAACAGTCCAGAGGCAAAAAAGAAAAAAAAAGATGGGATAATTTAAGAAAAGCTGGCTGGAAACAAGCCATGCTAAAGGCTGGGCATTTATAAGTAATAATAAGCCTCTGTGTATGTATTTATCTGGGAGCTGGGTGCCAGGTCCCCTCAAAGAGTAAAAGGGCCAAAAGACCAAAGTGTTAAGGGTAAAAAACAACACAACCAACAACATTTTGGCCTTTCAACGTGGGGCAAGAGTAAAAAGACAGCCTACTGCTGGTACAGAGTTCTTTTTTCCCTGATCTTCACAATTAAAGAGAAACAGTAAGTCCTCTGTATTCAGGTGTTGTGGGATAATCTTTCTGTACACTGTGTGAAGATGTGTCACGGTGATTGGTTGAATAAAGAGCTGAATGGCCAATAGTTAAGCAGGAGAGAATATGCAGGACTTCCAGAGAGAGAGGAACTTGGGAAGAATCTGAGGTGCACAGGAGTGAATCTGATTCACAGGACCAAGGAGCAGTAAGAGCCACATGGCAAAGCAGATGACTAGAAATGGCTTAATTTAAGGTTAGTTGGAAACAGGCCTAAGCTAAGGCTAAGCTTTCATAATTAATAAGTCTTTGTGTCATTATTTGAAGACTGGCATTCCAAAGAAAGTCTGGTAAGAAAGTCCAAATGCATTTATGGGTTCCGAATCTTGGGTTCTTTTAGGGTCTGAGAAGATAGCTTGGTCAGTAAAGCACTTACAAGCACAAGGACCTGAGATCGATCCCCAGAACCTACACAAAAATCCCAGGCATTGCGGGTCTTACTTATAATCTCAGCACTGGGAAAATAAAGACAAAAGGATCCCTGGTTCTTGCTGGCCAGTCTAGTTGAATCAGTGAACTCCAGGTCCAGTGAGAGAGTCTGTCTTAAAAAAGATGGATGAGAAAGACAATATTGATCTCTGACTTCCACATACATACACATGCAGACACCTGCACACATATGAACATGTATGTATGAATATACCACTTAGTCAAGTGCATACCTACACCCAAGATTGCCCATGATTCGGACATCTTCAGACCTCTGACCTTGTCATTTTATATAAGAATTTTGCATATGTTCAGGTATGAAAAATTGTCCTGGAACCAATTCCTTAGATATGGAGTGGTGACTATGATTTGAAACAAAGAACTTCTATGGTGATTATGGGGAAGGAAAAAAGTCACTTCCCCAGTGCATATTCTGTAGGGTTCTGATGCTCATGAGATGTCCCATGCAAAAAGACTGATAGGCTTGGGGAATTTTGCATTCCTTTTCTCCTTCTAGTATGTTTTTGATGAATAATACTTCCTTTAAGACTTTGTTTATATATAACCTCTATTCCAGGGTTAAGTGGAAAGAGAACCTTTTTCCCTGCTTGGTTGTGTGTAAGGGTGTGTGCAGGGAGGCTGTTGTCTGACAAGACTTTTCCTGGGGAGATGCTGTCCACACATCTACTCACCCCAGATAGGGAGCCCACAACAGACCAAAGTACAGACACCACCAAAGTCTAGCTTGGCAAGCCAATGAGTTTTATTGGCGTTAACTTACAGGAATATGGGTGAGGAGTTTATTAGAGGAGCAGAAATGACTCACAGATGCGTGCATCACCAAAGCCCAGCATAGATGTCATGAAACTGGGAACATGGAGCTCACTGCACATCCTGCAGGTATTAGGGTCTGAAAATTGCTGGAGAAAGACTTCAGACTCAAATAGTATGCAAATATATATACACAAAGAGCGTTTATTCTGCAGAAATAGCTAGCATGTAAGGGGCAATCACACACACAAAATGGCAATAATGATTCCGGGACAAGGCATGCAGGCCCCTTTAATGTGAACTTGGGGGAATTCTAAGTGTGGTGAGCTAATATATGTTCTAATTGGGCAGTCAAAGAGCATGGGGCACATGTTGATTGGACAGGGGTAGTAACCGTTTCACCCACTGGAGCTTTTTAGTCACATATGGTCAGTAATAGCCATATCCTGCAACTTTGGGTCTCCCAGCCTTATAAGATCAGGTTTGAAGCTGTTTAGCTGGTTGGCTAAACTTGGCTGGGAGACGTCCTGGACTCAGGCTTAGGTCATTATTTACAATGGAGTTGCTCCAGGTCCTAAGATGGAATTACATTCCGGTCCCTTCACAGACAGCTCAAAAGCTTGAAGAGTGTCCTTTCCAGGTGCCTCAGTGGATCTAAACCTCTCCCAGGCAGCTGGTCTCACTTCAGAGCCTTCTTCGCAGCTTTGCTTCTCTGGCAGCCTTCTTTGTGGCTTGACTTCACTCTGAGAGGCACACTCTGCTTTTCTTGTTTACTCTGGCAGGGAGGAGTGCAGCAAATCTGAACAAATTCAGAGACTTCCTGAAGCTGTTTTGAGTTGTAGAATACCTGTTTAAGGAGTTTCCTACAGGGTGGAAAGTTTCAATCAAGGAGGAAACTGCTACACAGCAGAGGCCTGAGGTTGAAATTGGGTGTTACTGTTTTGTGTTTCTTTTGTTTTCCCCCCAATCTCTTTCCGCTGCATACACTGAGGTTTGCTTAGTCTAGTCAGCCAGTGGTGGTAAGGTGTTCTTATCTCCACCTCCCGCAAGCTGGGATTACAAGTGGGTCAGCTTGCCCATCCTGCTTTTTAATGATGTATTTGGGGTTCAACTTAGTTCTCCTGCTTGCCATGCGAGCACTTTACCAGCTGAGCCATCTCCCTAACTGAAAATCTCTTTTCAAATCCTATATGGCTGCTTTAAAATAGTTGATACTTTAAAATTAACTTTAAGGAGAGAAAGGTGGCTCTGCTACCTTTCATATGTCTGCTTAGGTTATTGTGGCAGAGATCCAGGTTGGTCTTAGAGCAGGGTAGGCTCACTCTCTGACCACTGACAACACTGGTGTTTTATTATGTGCTGTATACAACTAAGATTCTGAAGGAAAGGAGGTTGGGTATTGGTGGGTGCTACACAGGGCATACAAAGATTCACAAAGCAAACAGGACCTCAGGGTGCTGTGAAGGGCATTCTGTCCAGTAGGAAGTTGACATTATAGCTTCATCAGTCTGTTCGAGCTGGAGGTTTAGGAAATAAACTGGATCACAGTACCAAAAGATGAGACTGAGCAGAAGCACCTAGGACCTCCTTGGCAGTGGCACTGTGGCCCAGTCCCAATGTGTAGGTCTTTCATGGAGAGTTGTTAATCATGTCCAGTGTCCTTCAATCATGCATCATTATCCTCATCTGGATAGTCTCCAGAGTAAAGAATGACACCCATTCCAGCTCTGTTTGTCTTTGGAAACCCAACTTCACTCAGATCTTAGGTCCTGTGCTCCGGTTTGGAGGTTTAGTTTAAGTCTGGCATGTGAACCAGATAAATGTTGTGAACAGAATCCCCAAGTGATTCTCATTAGACAAGCTTGAGAAAGGCATTGGTTCCCCAAGTCACAGAGAACCTGAAATCTGTACATGCTAGTCCTAAGGCCCCACCTGCAGAATTTCAGTCAGGGCTCCTGAGATCTAGGAATCCTTTTAACCAGCAAGTCTTACACCTCTGGTCCAGGCCGCATGTCATGTCAGATATTGCCCAGCAGGTGGCACTGCAAGCCCTCACCTGAAAGTCAAATTCTTCACTCATAATTGGGAAGTATGACCATTTTCAGTCACCAGATGATAGATCTGGGGCCAAATAACTCTCCACATTAAAGGACTCTTTTCATTAATGACTTTGTCCCCGTGTCTAAGGATAGCTTTGCCCTTGAGTAGGAGGGACATTCAGTATCTAGATGCAGATGGGCTCAGAGGAAATGACCTTCACCTCTGAGGCAGAACTGGTTTCAGAGTAAAGAACACAGTCTGATGATCTGTCTTAACTTAGCAGTGTCAGGTTAAACATTTAACTATATTTCAGTCTGTTTTTAAACTCTCTCCTTTTCCAATGCTATGTGTGTCTACTTCCCACCATGATGGTCATGGACTAACCTTAGAACCTGTGATTGATCCTCCAATTGACTGCTTTCTTTCCTAAGGGTGGGGTGCAGGTGTGCTTGTCTTGGTGCATGTGTAGAAGCTAGAGGTCAACATTAGGAATCCTCCATTGTTTTCCACTTTTTTGAGACAGGGTTTTTCACTGATTATGGAGCTCATTTGTTTGGCTCTAGTTGGCTGGCCTAGTTGGGGCTGTCTGTTCCCTTCCCCCATGGTGTACACCACTATGCCTGTGTTATACATGGGTGCTAAAGACGTGAACTCAGGTCCTCGTGTTTACACAGTAAACATTTACCCCACAGAGTCATCTCTATAGCTCTAGAACTGACTTTTCTTTACAATGATATTTGTTTATTATCGGGCAGGGCATGCCATGGAGGTCAGAAGACAGCGCTGTGGAGTTGATTCTCTCCCACCACCACCAGGATGACCTTGCTGGGCAGCAAGCACCTTTATTCACTGAGCCACCTTTGTCAGCCCCCTCAGAACTAACTTGTTTTGATTGTGTCTATGTATTGTTTTTAATCCTTTAATTTCTATCATATTAATTTCTTTCCTGAAACTTAGTCTCTCTCTTTCTTTCTGGGTTTTTTATTTTTTTTTTTAGACAGGGTTTTGTGTGTGTGTACGTGTGTGTGTAACCCTACATGTTCTGGAACTAGCTCTTGTAGACCAGGCTGGCCTCAAACTCACAGAGATCCACCTGTCTCTGCTTCCTGAGTTCTGGAATTAAAGGTGTGCACCACCAATGCCCAACCGAGACTTAGTATTTCTTCCCTACCTATTGCAGGGACACTGGCCCACTTGAGCATGTGGCTCTGGCAGGCCTTGCCCTTCTTCTCCCATCCCCTCTGCCTTATTAAAAAATAAAAAAACAAAAAACTGTTAGATTACATCTTTAAAGCTAGCCAATGAAGGGTTTAAACTTTCCTACTTTTACAACTGAATTTAGGTTTCAGTTCTCTGAGCAAGGCAAGCAGGTGTCTCTCCCAACAAAAGGCCATTTATCAACAAATTACATTCAGGGACGAGGGAGAGAACAGGAAGAAGGCCTGAGTCAGCCCCATATTGTCTCAAGGCAGTTCCTGTAACCACCTTGAAACCTACCCAACTATGTCCATAGATAAAGCCTCAGCCAATTAAACACATACAAATTTAACTGCAGCTTGTTTTCGTATTTGAGATGACCTAACTGTTCCTGGAATTCCCCTAGCTGTGCTTGAAAGGAGCCTGCACCGTCCTCTCAGGGTCGTCGCCGTTTTGTACAGGTGAACAACCCCGTATATACTGGTATAGTAATAAACACTCCTTCTGGGGTCTTCAGCGTTCCCTTGAGCCCTACAGCCATCAAGGACTATTCCCTTAGTGGACACTATCCTGTGCCAGACTCATTCATGAGGATAAGTAACAAAGTCTAGCTATCACTAGCCCCCTTTGGTTCAGCTAATTAATATGACTAATTAAGATACACCATCGCATCCTAGCCCATTCTAACACAGACCTTCCCTTTTTTCTCCTTTTAGAGGTGACCCCTGCAAGGTCATTTGCTGCTGTTTTCTGCCTGAGTTAGAAAGCAGCCACTTTTAACTTTTCTGCTTAGTAAGTGATCTCTCTGTGGAAGCAGGTGCCTAGGTGTTGTGGAAGTTTGAAAGAAACTAGCCTCCAAAGGGAGTGGCACTGTTAGGAGGTGTGGTGTCACTGTGGTGTCACTGTGGGGGGTGGGCTTTGAGGTCTTTTTCTCAAGTCGACTTCCTGTTCCCTGCAAGATGTAGCGCTCTAGGCTCCAGCACCACGTCTGCCTGCACGTCACCATGCGCCCCATTATGATGACAATGGACTGAACCTCTGACACTGTAAGAGAGCCACCCCAACTAAATGTTTTCTTAAAAAATATTTATTTATTATGTGTACAGTATTCTGTCTGTGTGTATGTCTGCAGGCCAGAAGAGGGCACCAGACCTCATTACATATGATTGTGAGCCACCATGTGGTTGTTGGGAATTGAACTCAGGACCTTTGGAAGAGCAGGCAATGCTCTTAACCACTGAACCATCTCTCCAGCCCTAAATGTTTTCTTTGTAAGAGTTGCCATGGTCATGGAGTCTCTTTACAGCAGTAGAAGCCTAAGGCAGGTGTGGTTTGTGCCTAATCCAGGGTCTGGGAGGGAGTCTCCCCCCGTCCAACTTTGGTGAGTTGTTGTTTTTTAAGACCTTGAGTTCCATCAGTAGGTTATTTATTTGAGGAGTCTCTGTTATCCCCACCAGTTCCGAAGGTTTCACTTAGAAAAGATGACCTGTCTTATCACGTCTGGTCAGTGGAAGGAAGAGCTGTGACAAGGATCCATCCGGTGCTGTTGATGAGGCTGCTGCTTTGTCCATTTCTGTTCACACTTCTGCTCCAGTTGTGCGCATGAGGCCCGTAGCCAATCAACTCTTCTGGCTTAAGCCTTAGGCGCTTCGTACTAAATCCTTGCCATGAATGGTGTTCCTGTCTTAGAAACGGCTGGATTGGTGTCCCAAAGCACCGCTCAGACTATCTTCACTACATGGAGGCACTCTCAGACCGTGGTGGCTACAGCTGGCTCTGAGTTCACGCACTCCACCAGCCCTGGAAGGTCTTCAGGTCAATGTTTCCTGTAGCTTCGGATGCTCTTCACTGATCAGAGGAATGTCATGGCCACCAGGTGGCGCCCTTTCTGTTAGAAGCACTTGATCTCACGAACCAGGGCGTGCTGTTCATAAACTTGATGGAGATGAAGCTAACCTTCCGGGGACATAGACCAGAAAGTATCCCTGGCTGTCCTGGAACTTGCTCTGAAGACGTATAAGCTGTCCTCAAATTCAGAGATCCACCTGCTTCTGCCTCCCGAGTACTAGGACTAAGAGCGTGCACCCCAACGCTCTGCTCTCTCTGACTTTTTAAATGTAAACATATCGCCATAAACTTTCCTTTTAGAATTGACTTAGCTATGTCTGAAAAGTTCTGGTAAGTTGTACTTTTATTTTTCATCCGACTATAGAAAGTTTGTTGTGTTTATCCAATTTATTTCTTTACTATTTGTATGAGAGTCACGTGCTTATAGAACTACGTGTTTCATGGTGTGTGAATCACCAGTCCTCGCCTTGTAGCTGACGATGAACTTGAACTCCTGCTTCTCCTCCTCCTCCTACCTCCTAAGCGCTGGGATTATAGGCATTGCACCGCCAGACATGGCTGGATTTTAGGATTTTAAAATGTTCTCCTGGTCTTCTTCAGTGCAGCACTGGTCATTCAAGAGTGGATCATTCAGTCTTCAAATATGTGTATGGTTTATCTTACTATTGATTTCTAACTTTACCTCACTGTGATCTGATAGGAGAATTTATTCCATTTCTTTAATATTGCATACTGTAGAGCTCCAGGGACCAACCTGAGTGGAGTGGTAAGGGAGTGAAGGAAGGACATCCATAGAAGACACGGACAGACACAAATACACAGGAAAGTCGGGATCAAGTGGTCTAGGCTCTTGGATGAAGCAACCACTGCACCCTTGAATGCCGGTGCACTTATGATCTACAGCTGAACAGGAAGGTTAGGGTTATTGCACACAGATGAACAAGGAGGCAAGTTTGACTGCTTTCAGTAGGAGCAGTCTCTGTAGGGGAGCAGTAAGCTATACTCATTTAGTGGTGGAGAAAGCTATGGTAGACATTTTCTGCACACACTGTCCTTTAGACCACAGGAAGACTTTGCCATCCCTCTGAGCCTCACTCAGAGATGGCTTTGCCACGTCCATGGGACTGAGGCATTGGGTCTTGACACAGCCATGCCCAAGTCAACAGCACACATTCACTCAGGATTTAACCCACGCAGGGCTTCTTCCAATCCCCACACTTTTCTATTTGTTAAGAGTTGTTTTGTGACTTGGAATGTGATCTTTTTTAAAGAGGGTTCTATGAGATGCTGAGAAGAACATCTATCCCATGTCTGTGGGATTTAGTAGTCTGTATATATCTGCTTGGTCCATTGGATGGTTTAGCTGAAGTTTCTTTGTTCATTTTTAGTTTGGTTGAGCTATCTAAAGATGAGAGTGGGGTAGTAAAATGATTCATTATTATTGTATAAGAATCAATCTGACCTTTTATGTTCATTAGTGTTTGTTTTATGAAGTAGAGAGCCCCCAAAATAAATGCATGAATGTTTATAATTATAATATGTTCCATATTTTAAAAAAAGTTTATTTATTTTTATTTTATGTGCATTGATGTTTTGCCATGGGTGTTGGGTCCCCTGAAACTGGAATTGCAGACAGTTGGGATCTGCCATGTGGGTGTCGGGAATTGAAGCCATGTGCTCTTAGAAAAGCAGTCAGTGCTCTTAACCACTGAGCCATCTCTCTAACCCTGTTCCATATTCTTAATGAATTGTGATTTTTATATAGTGAACCTTTAAAAAGTCTCTTCTGGCTACTTTTGCTTTAAAATCGACTCTGTTCAATATCAGAACAGCTAGTTACACCAGCTTATTTTTGGCTTCAATTACTTGATAAACTGACTTCTAGTCTTTGACTCTCGGTCTGTGGATGTCTTTACCAGTGACGTGTGCTCTTTTTTTTTTTTTTGAGACAACAGCCAATTGGCTCTAGTTCGTAAATTCTAGTTTGCAAATTTGTCAGCTAGTTTGTATCTCTGTTGGTGAGTGAAGCTGCTTACAGTTGATGCCATTGTTGAGAGATGTTACTGTTTCCTGTACTTTTGTTGGTTATTTTTCTAGTTGTTGTTTGGTTTCTCTTTCCCTCCAAATAGTATTAAGGTTTTAGTGGCTTTAGTATTGGACATGATGGATTCTTCCAAATTGGCAGCTGTTTCATCTGTACCTCTCCCAAAGCTTGTTTTGTTTCCCCTTGCTCCTGTGCTGGAGACCCACAGCCTCCTCCTTCTGTGTGTGCCCTTCCTTTCAGTGTCGTCAGCAGTGCTGACTCGGTGCCTGGGACCCGCCTTGGTTTGTGCTTGTCTCGGAATGTCTTTATTTCTCTGAAAGTTATGTCTTTGGGCCGTGGTGGCACACGCCTTTAATCCCAGCATTCTCGAAACAGAGGCAGGTGGATCTCTGAGTTTGAGGCCAGCCTGGCCTACAGAGAGAGTTCCAGGACAGCTAGGGCTATGCAGAGATATCCTGTCTTGAGAAAAACAAACAAACAAACAAACAAACAAAAAACAACAAAACAAAACCAAAGCAAGGAAACTGCCTGGATATAGCAGTATTGGTTAGGCTGAATTGCATCTTTCCATGCTTTCTTGACTTTAAGGGGTTCTGGCAAGAAATCTGCTATTTTTCTGAGTGAATTGGAGTTTTTCCCTTACAGTTTTAAATATTGTTTCATTCTTCATATTTTTGACATCATGACTATAATATGCCATAGGGAAGTTTTTTCTCAGTCTTTAGTGCGTTGGGTTCTAAATGCTTTTTGTGCTTGGATATCCATCTATTCAATGAAATGATACCAGAAAAGTTCTCAAATCAAAAGGAAGAAACAGACATTCAAACACATAGGCTTTTAAAAAACTTAACTATTTGGAGATCTCCATGTTAAGCAGCCTTCTCTGGAGGGTTCAATCTCAGTGCCACTCACAGAGGAGAAAGCACGCTGCTTTTGATGCTGGAGAAGCTCGCAGTAATAAATAAACTGATGTTATAAATGATTTACTAACAGGTCTGCTTAGGAGACATTGAGTTACACTAGTGGAATTCAGGTACAGGAGCACTGCCTCCAAACTATTCTAAAGAGAAGTAACATGCTAACCAGGCCTGTTAGAGATAAGTCAAATTTAGGATGCTAGTATGTTCACCAGGATTTGTCAGCTATTGGCCCCATTCCCATGACAAAGGAGACAGAATTGACTTACTGTCAGTTGTCTGGCCCTGAATCCCACCCAAAGACATGCCTCTAACTGGGCAGCTCAGGAAGGGGGGCAGCATAAGGTCACAATCATCACTGAGTCCAGGTCTGCCATTAAGTCCCCTGTGCTCTTATCAGGAAACACATAATTCTGCCAGGTGGGCAGGATGACACTGGGTAACAACTACTCAGAAAAGAACAGCACTGGTGTACTTAAAACAGTTTTGGCAATATATAATATCTTAGCTGTGTAAATCTGTCTAAGTGGCCAGACTCACTGTCTCCTGTCTCTGTTTAAATTGTTCAAAGTGTAACTTGAGACCAGGTCCCAAAAGAGATTTAAGGATAACAGTGTATATAGAATCCATACGCCTAAGGTATACATAAGTTAATAAAAATCTTCTGTTGAGTGCTAGCTCTTCCTTGGGCATCAACCAAGAGCAGGACAACCACTTTGAAAGAGTTCTTCCTTCATCTCTAGTATGTGAAGTAATTCCTCCCTAGAAAGGCTTGTAATTTCTACACCGTGACAGCAACATCAACCCATACAAGATGTGGAAATACAGTCAGAAGCTGTGAAAGCCTATCAATGCATCACCAATGATAAAAGAAAATGAAAAATCTATTATCGAACATGCTGTGAAGTTAAAAACTATTTAGGATAACTAGAGAATATTAAATGAGCTAGCTGAAGGGAGGAGGCATGGAGAGGGGAAAGAGAAAGACAGGGAGAGTTAAGTAAAGGAAAAGAAGAGAGAAAGGAGAGCAATGCAGACAAGAGCCAGAGATCAGGGACAAGTCTGAGGAAATGGAGCCATCTCTCTAGCCAGAGGTGTTTTTTCTTTAATTACTAAGTAAAATCAAAATACTATAAAAGGATAGAAAAATGACCAATCACAAGTCTAATCCCAGTACTCAGGAGGCAGAAGTAGGCAGATCTCTATGAACCCAAGGCCAGTCTAAGCTAATTGGAGAATTCCAGGCCAGTCAGAGCTACCCAGTGAGGACTTGTCTTCAAACAAACAAACAAACAAACAAACGTATAGTAGAATGGGGGAGGGTTGTAAACACAGAGGTTAATAAAAGAAAAAAAATGGGGTTAGAGAGATGGCTCATAGGTTAAGAGCACTGGTTGCTCTTCCAGAGATTCTGAGTTCAATTCCCAGCAACCACACAGTAGCTTCCAACCATCTATAGCAGGATCT
>JAQHUG010000068.1:3065582-3091862 GCA_028555095.1 Dicrostonyx torquatus | reverse complement strand
TCTGTATGTTTCTCCCCACCCGTGTGTGTGTGTATACAAGCATGTTATAGCATATGTGTGGAGGTCAGAAGACACACTGTTCTACAGAATATTTGGTATTATGTCGAGTTGTTTGTTTACCTGCCTACCTCCCTCAATCACAGACTCATCCAGATCAGAGACAATTATTATTCATCTTTATCCCTGAGCACAGTTCACAATAAGCAGGTGATGGGTAAATGTTAAATCATTGAGTAAACAGCACACAGGGGAGAGCTGAAAGATTTAGGTTTTCATTTCAAGGAATGTGGTGACAATCATGTTCCATTGTACCCTAACCTAGGATTGTCACAAGAGATCCCTTTCTTTTAGAACATACTTGGATTTGAAACAAACAAGACAGAGGCTTTCAATCCTAGCTCATGATCAACACTATCTACAACCACTACTCTGAAACAACCACATTAGAACCTGAGACAAAGAATTTCTAGCTATAAAAAAACACCTTGGCAATAATCCAATGCATAAGAGAATGCCATTGAGGTGAGAAGTTAAGAGCTACAGAATGAGGGCAAATAATTCACAGGAATGGCAGAGATACATGCTGGGGATTCTGTTAACACAGGCCCAGGTTCAGGAGGTTTGGGAAGTATTGTGGAAAACTAAAGAAACAAACAAAAATAACCTGCTTCAAAAGGGGTACAGAAATTAGTGGGTACCTCAATATAGCCCCATCCCTGGGAGATTACTTGAAACATACTTATCAAAACTTAAAAATAGGCATGATTTTTTGCTCAGTACCCAGGAGTGAGTCCAGAGCCTTTTGCGTGCTAGGCAAGTGCACAACCACGGAGCTACGTGGACAGTTCTTTGTTTTGTTTTTTGAGACAGGGGCTTGCTATGTAACCCAGGCAGACTCACTCTAAAGCCCAAACTGGGTTGAAGCTCATGATCTTTTGCCTCCACTTCCTGAGTACTTACATGTGCGCTGTTTGAAAATTTTTTTTATTGAGTTAGCATACAAAGCAATGGGTTTCACCATGACATCTTCATGCTCTTGGCCATACTTTGTTCTTGCTCATCCCTTTCCCCTGCTACACTCCTGTGTCTTCCTACCAGCGGGTTGGGTTTATTCATTTTTATGCATGCTCTTCTATTTTTAAAGATTTATTTACTATTATTTTTTGTGTATGAATATTTGCCTGTATGTATATATGTGCACCTCCTAGTGCCTGGTGCCCATGGAGGCCAAGAAGAGGGTGTCAGACCTCCAGGGATTGGAGTAACAAAGGGACATGAGCTACCCTGTGGGTGCTGGGAATGGAATCCAGGTCCTCTGAAAGAGCAGCAGCTGATCTTAACTATTGAGCCAACCATGCATGATTTTTGACCTAGCAATTTTACATTGAGAATTTATACTAAAGGAATCATGGACGTGCAGAGGAAATTAGCTCCAAGAATGTTTATCACAATGTTGCCTTTTACACCAAAAACAAGCAAAAGAATGGACAAAACACCACAATACAGTATCACCATGCAGTAGTCGAGAATTGGCAAACCTAAAGTAGGTTATTCATCTAACCTGGAAATTTTTTTTTTGGTTAAATCTTTTGAACTGTTATGTATTTTGTATGTTAACTGTTAACTAAGCAATTGACAAGTATTTTCTCCTATTAGAATAAAAAAAATAAAATAGAAAAGAAGAGTTTCTAACACACCATACACACACACACACACACACACACAGACACACACACAGTAAAACTAATATAATCATGGGAGAAAAATCTTTGTTTGGAGCCAGCTACTATGCACACAGTAGACATGATTTTAAGTAAGCTACATTTGTTAACTTTTTCTAGGCTCATTACCATCTCAAGGATCTTTGCCATTGGGAGGAAACTGGGGCCTAAGGAAGTTCCAAAATGGAGTCAGAGCACAAGCTGGTAGAGCCTGGATTTGGGCCCTAAGAGTCAGTAACTGTCTAAGGCCACATGTGCCTGTCACCATCCCTGTGACGCCTGCAGCCTCTTAATCCTAGGTATGCTGGGGGATGGTCTGTTTAATGGCACATAGAGGAATCTGCCACGTGTTGTGGTTGACCCAGGCAAAGTGCACTGGGTGAGAGTTACTTCTGAGGACCTTCTTCCCTGCCTACTTGGTAACTTGGGCCCTTCACCGCTTGCTGATACTGTCAGTGTCTGGAGTTTCCCTGACATATTTCTCCTATGTGGTGAAACATGCCCCCCTAAAATGTTCCAGGCAACAGTTCAGAGAAACCTCAGAAACAGGTTAATATGTAAGGGTGGTGGTGTGCCATCCTTCTGGGCGGTGTACATTCTAGAAAATGGTTTCTAGAGCCAAAGAGTTCACCCTTTGTGCTAGAGATCTCGGACGCTGTAGGAGAATCAGCTGACTTAGCCAACAAGAGTGTCCAGCTTTCTCAGCCTGTGCTGACTTTTAAAGGCTGAGATAGCTACACACTGCCACACACAGTCCCTTGGCAGCCAGGGGAGGCCATGTGGTACAGTTCCAGCCCGAGTCTGCTGGTGTGGGAAAAAAGCCTTTGCTTTTCCACTAAAAGCAAAACCTTGCTGCTTTTGTCCTGTAGGTCCGTCCCCTTCCCTCCTTTAGGTGACTTCAACATGACAACCTGCTTCTGTCTTGGTCATTTGTGAATGGAGAATTTGGCCAGAAGAATTACCAAGATGCTAGCCCTTAAGTTGCGGTCATTAAGTTAAGACCAGCAGTCTCTAGATTCTTCCTTTTTAATGTGAGAAATAATCTCTGTGTTAAGTTAGATTGTCTTACACTCTCGGCAAAAGCATTCCTAACCAATATACACACTTTTCAAAACAAACCACAGTTCATATTCCTGGCTCTGGTTCTACCCAGAGACTGAATTGTGGTTCTCACGCCACAAGAAGGCAAATTAAATCAAAAGCCCACACTGCTGTGTTTGGTTCCATCATTTCTGAGCACTGTGTTTCTTACTACTTTAAAAAGAAAAAATGTAAAAGAGACCACCAAAGCTCATCCTGGGTGAATAAATACATGAATACATATGAACTCTTAAATTTTCATTTTATTGATTTGACAAAAACATGTATTAACAACTATATATGCAGATTTTTGGTGACTCTTTTGTACTTTTGATAAATTTATCAGATTTTTTTTTTGAAAAACAGTATTTCATGCAGGACCACCCTGGTCAGGTATATATTTTTTCCATTTCCTACTCCCTTCCTTTATGTCTTTTTTTTCATTTGGACTCTCCCTCCTTCCCTCTCTATGTCTCTACTTTTGTTGTGGTGTGTGTATGTGCTCACGCATGTGTCCATGTTGGAGATTATCAACACTGTGATAAGATAGCTGACAGAATAACATGGAGGAGAGATCTGTTTTGCCTCTGGTTCCTGTCAAGGAGGAGAGGCATGGCAGCTGAAACAGCTCTAGTCACAGCAGCAGGGGTGGCATGGTGGTGGGTTGTTCACATTTGTGGCAGGCAGGAAGCAGAGCACAGGTGGCCAGCACCAAGGGCATAACCTTCAAAGACAGGCCCCCAGTACCTATTGTACCCCATATTCCAAAGATTCTGTATTATCCTCATGTAGCAGCACCAGTTAGGAACCAGGTATTTAAACACATGAGCCTGTGGGGCCATTTCAGGGTTCCAGCTACAGCGGGGAGGCAACCCAGAGCTGAACACGCTAAGTAAGTACTCAACTTCTGAGATATATTTCCACCCCCTCATTTCTGAAAATATAAACTACAATTTTATACAAAAAGAAATGGTCACTGTCTAAGGGTTTCTACTGCTGTGAAGAGACACCATGACCATGGCAACTCTTGTAAAGGAAAACATTTAACCGGGGCTAGCTTACAGTTCAGAGGTTTAATCTATTATCAAAGCAGGAAATGTGGTGGCATGCAGGGGGACATGGTGCTGGGGTGGACATGGTGCTGGCAAGGTAGCTGGGAGTTCTGCATCCGGATCTGCAGGCAGCAGGAAGAGATTGAGATACACCAGGCCAGGCTTGAGCTTCTGAGCCCTCAAAGCCTGCCCCCAGTGACACACTTCCTCTAACAAGGCCACACTTTCCAATAGTGCCAGTGGCTGGGGGCCATTTTCATTCAAACCACCGCAGCCAGAGTAATTAAAAATGATAAGTGCAGAGACCTAAGGTGAGAGCAGTGTGCTGATGCCTTCCCTCTGTCAGACCCATTCTCTCCAGCCTTTCCTCAGAAAGCCTAGCCTGTGTGGATCTGTGAGCCACTCCGTCTACCCACTCTTGGCTGTGGCTATGGGGGCCCCTGATGAGAGACCAGATGGGAAAGAAAGCCACATTAGGCGACTATTTTAGTGGCTCCTATTAGAAGGCATCTCAGACTGGCTATACCTCTTAGCACAGGAGAATCTCATTCATTCTCTCTTTTTCCAGTCCCAGGGACCGTGTCTTCCCCTCATCTCTTCAGGTGTGGGGCTGGAAAAGGTGCAGCTGATATTAATTTGCCTCAGGGTGCCTCCTACTCCTGGCTACCTTACACTGTGGTGATCAGATGTCTTGTCCATGATTCTTCCTCAAATTATTGTTTGAGTGAGATACTTTTTGTTGGACCCTTGATTGATATAAACTAATACTGCACTGTGCAAAAACAGTAGCCACTGGTCCAATGTGGCTACTTAAAATTTAAACTCCAATGACCTGAAATGAAAAGCAATTAAAACTCAGTCCTACTGGTTACATTTCAAATGCTCAATTGTCATGTGGAATAAGTGGTCCCAAGATATTATAGGCTAGATCTAAGGTGTCTGCATCACCACAGCTAGTTCACTAGAGAGTGCCCTTAGAATTACACTCCCAAGACAACACCCCCGCCTTGTCACCTTTTCTCTTTTGGGCTTTGTCTTTCTTACTTTTCCCCACCTAAAATGGGGTCTTGAGATATACTGCAGGCTAGCCTTGAACTCACAGTCTTCCTGCCTCAGCCTTCCCAAGAGCTGGAGTAACCACGCCCAGCTGCTTTCCTTACAGTAACCAATGACATTCTTGCTTTTCTTTATCATTTTACAACCTGGGTAAATATCCTAGTTAATACACTTTAAGATTTTTCTCCCCCATTTTCAGCTCTAAAATGTAGTTTTGTTTTGTTGAGACAGGATCTCATATTATATAGCCCAGGCTGGCCCCAAGCTCACAGCTCACAGCAGTCCTTTCTTCGGCCTCTCACGTGCTGCGTCGACGTGTGCGTCGGCTAAACTGTAATCCTACATTACATATTGTTATTGCTGTGCTTCTCAACTTATTTGCATGTACAATGTTTATTCAGTGCCATTGCTGATGTGGTATTTTACCGATAACACTCACACACAAACCAGTTCTCCTGCCGCTAGATGCTTGGATTGTGTCTGCTGCTTTGTGTGTTCTTGTGTACACAGGCAGACATTTCTGTAGGGAAAGTGTTTGGAATGGAGACATTTCTTCCTCTTTAATAGGTTACCTAATTGGTCTTCTGAAGTGATGGGGCTGATTTACATTGCCAACACACAAGGTCACCCATTGTCAACACTCAAGGTCACTCCTCTCGGTGGTGTCTGAGAATACTGTACATTGCTTCAACAACACTTGCTATTTTGGATGTTTGTGTTATCCTGGAGATCGTGTGGTGGTAGCAGCTCATTGTGATTTTTTAAATTGTACTTTGCTACTTACCAATAAAGCTATTACCTTTTCAAGTCCAATTTCTGCTATTAAGTGTCTCAGCATCTTCTTAAAAAATACTGTCCTTCCCTCATGGCCTGTGGGCCACTTCTGTTTAAATCAAGGCCCACACATTTTTGGGGGGATTTTTTTTAGTATCTCTCTGGTACACATATTTATTTCTTTGTATTTAACCCCATAGCATTAGCTGCTGTAGCTCTGATAGTTACATATCTTGAACTCTTCTAGAACAAATCCTTCAAGGTTACCCTGAGCAGGCATTGTGGTGTGCACCTGCAATCCCAACACAGAAGGATTGCCATGAGTTTGAGTACACCTGGGGTAGATAGGTGAGTTCCAGGCCACCCTGGACTACTGAGTAAGCCTGCATCTCAAACAAACAAAACCCCAAACAAAAACAAATAACCAAGCAGACAAAAATATTGCCCTGGATATTTTAATTCTCTACACCACCATATGTATTTTAAGATTAGCTTGACAAGTTCTACAGCAAAACAAGACAAAAATCACAAAATCATATTGAATATAAATCCTATTGAATCTTTTAGTCAATGAATATGGCATGTTGCCCCATTTGATACTTTTAAAACAATCTTAGTTATATAATATTCCCTATAGAAAACTTCAATCTCACTTAAAATGTATTCATTCATTCATTCATTTAGAGACAAACAAATGTAGCCATGGCTATCCTAGAACTCTCTGTAGATCAGGCTGGCTTTGAACACAGAGAGATCCACCTGCCTCTGCCTCCTTAGTGTTGGGATTAAAGGTGATGCCTGGCTAGATTCAATCTCTTAATGAAATTTATTTCTTGGTACATAACGTTACTGATGCCATTGTTTGTAGTTTACTTTAAATTCTTCATTTAATATTTATTTTTAATATGTCAAGGCTGTTAATGTCTGTATATTGCTTTTTATATTCAATAGCATTCCTAAGATAGCTTTTACTCTTATATGTGGACAGATTTTTAAATTTACTATGTGTATAACTACATACTCTATAGATTCTGCTTCTGTTTCTCCAATGCTCTCATCACTCTCTCTTTAATATTTAGAATTTCCACTCCAGACAATAGACTCCAGGGTCATTTTTATGTTATTACACTCTGGGGTTAGCTCAACTGAAACAAGAAACAAAAAGGAAGAAAATAGGTATTTAAAGCAAATATCTTCCAGACCTGACCGGTCAGGACTTCCTTACCAAATTCTTTGTGAAGAAAACATTCAGCAAGGTGGTTTTCTGTGTACACAGAAGTGTGGCTTGCTTTGTCACCTTCAAGGGCCCTTCAAGTTAAAACTTGAAGTTAAAAATATCTGGCAACCTTCTCTAGTCTTTCTCCTTTCTCTCTTGGCTGAAAATCTGAAGTGAGATCAGTTTTTATACTACTAAAATATTTTCAATGTTTTATATACTGTATTTTTGAGCCTTTAATAGACTCTTTCATTATTCAAAATATGAAACAAGCTGTAGTGAATGTCTTGTTTAATTGTTTCCATTTTCTCTATTTGGATTGTGAGTTTTCAGGGAACAAGGCCATCACCTTATTGTGTATAGTCCTTTCATGTTTTGAAACCTTCGGAACGCTTATGTGTAACCTTGCCATCACTCAGGCCTTTCATTGAACACCCTCGCCTGTATTTCCACATATCCTAGTGAGGTTTGTTCTGGTGGGTTCCAGCTCCCACAAGGCTCTTGTTCTGCTGTCAGGTGTGAGAAAGGAGGCTCACAAACTTACTAAGAATATAACCAACCACTAAAGAGAATATGTGCTTTTCTCATGCCTTCACAAATTTATCCTTATCAGCACCCAAAAGGCCAGGCTGAAATGGAGAATTCTTAAACTCCTGGTCTACCCTAGTTAGAGTTAAGACTGCTGTGGTGAAACACCATGACCAAACACAGCTTATGGAGGAAAAGGGTTTACTTGGTGTACACTTCCACATTACTGTTCTTTATAGAGGGAAGTCAGGACAGGAACTCACAACAGGGCAGGAATCTGGAGGCAGGGGATGATGGAGGTTGTGATGGAGAGCTTCTCAGCATGCTTTCTTACAGAACTCAGGACCACAGCCCAGGGCAGGCCTCACCCACAGTGGGCTGGGCCCTCCTTCATCAATCGCAAATTAAGAAAATGCCCAACAGGCTTGCCAACAGTATGGAATTATTTCCTCAATGGAAGTATTTCCTCAATTGAGGCTTTCTTCTTTTTGATGGTGCTAGCTTGTGTCAAGTTGACATAAAACTAGCAAGCACATGGTTGTTCACTGGAACTCAACAGAGTCTGGAGAGAGGGACCTGTCCCAGAAGCTGTTGGACCCTGAAGTCCAATCACAGAGGAGTCTTCCCAAGAGACCACTCTCATACCACAGTTGATGTAAAAGCAAGAGGATTTAATTCTGTGGTGACAGGGTCTTTCAGCATTCGAGAAGCCAAAAGACCCCGAATAGCTGGTACAGGCAACTTTTAAAGTAAAAAGCGACAGAAACAAGGGGAGAGTCTGGGGGTTGTTTTTACAACTATTAGGATTGGCTGATTCAAAGGGCTACTAGCAATGATTGGTCTGAGCCACGGCGAGAGAATGGTTAGTAGATCAGGCGGGGTAAGGGGGAACATCTGTGAGTCATCCTCACCGTATCTGAGGAACTGAGTCAACATCTAAGGGTTATCCCGCCCCAATTCCAATAACTGAGTTCTGTCTGGAGAACATCCACAAGGACACAGGGAGATGGAAAATCCCCAACATTCCAGTACGAGCATGTGTAGTTGTTAGGTTTCCAGGGGAGGGGGAAGCACTAAAGCTGAGAGACCTCAGAAATGGCCTCAGAGTTGTTCAAAGCAACCCCCTCCACCTCTAGCACACCCCTTCTTTGTTTCCTGTGTCCTGAACAATGTCACATTATAAGGGGCCTCATATGCACACCTAAGTTTTGTCGAGTGCTCTTAGACAGCCATCCCTTGGGAAAACCACAATCCTAATGGTAGGGACAATTTATACTGTCACTGGGAAGATTGGCAGAGGGTCAGAATTCATGTCATCTTGGACATGAACTGGAGCCGTTTGGGCAAAGTGCGTGAGGTATGGCTTACAAGGTGGAGCGTTAGTCTTCTGACCATCAGCATCTAGAAGCTGCGAAGAATGGCAGGATCTCAGGCCTCAGTGCCTTGTAATCCCACCCTGCCCCCAGTTAGGTGGTCCCATTATACTGCAGTGTGACTGTAATTGTCTGAGATCAAGGTTAAGAGTCTGGAGTTGGCCAAGACTCTCTGGCCAAGTTCAATGGTTCTACCATTCTGCTGTTGCTTTTCAAATATGCAGCTTCTCGATGTATACAACTGTGCTGTGGTTCTATTCAGCATGTAACAAAATGGAATCATGTAGCCAGTGACTCTCCCTTCCCCACCCTGTACCCCTGGGTCCCAACAAGTCATCACTGCCCTTTGTTTACCATGAAGCTTTCTTCACTGTCCCCCAAACTCTGCTCCAAGTGCCTCTCCCCATCACCCCTTTTCTTAGCTGAGGACTTATCAGTTTTTGTTGAGCCATAGTAGGTTGAACATGATCTTTCCCCCAGACTCTCTGCCAGGGCAAGAGTGCCGGTTAGATGTGTAAGCATTCATTTCAAATGCATTGACTGTCCCTCCTCAACCTTGTGAGGAGTTGAGAGAGAAGACAGTTAAGCTGTTGCTGTAACTCTAGAATCAGAGGCTCTAGAATAGAACACTAACTTTAACCATTAAAGTCTCTAATCCTCCTAATCCATTTGGCAATCCAAATTCAACCCTATGCAACTCCTGAGGGCAAGAGTTTGATCACAGCCACAGCTTTATCCTCTAGTTAAGTATGTCTAGAGTTTTCTGTGTTCCTGTTGAGCAACCAGGAAAGGCTCAAAGTCAGAGTGGAGAGATTACATAATGGCCAGTTTATTTTAAACAAGCCTGTAACTTTTCTTTTTAAGAGTGGGAGAGATTAAGTAATAATTAAACAATAATCATTTTATTAAAATACTAATGATTTTTCAAAGCTTGCTATTGTCTGTGAGAACCCAAGTTCTCTATAGGAGCTTTGGAACTGCAAAGAGAACACTGTTTGCAAACAATGGACAAGGCAGATGCTCTACTAGATTATTTTAAGAATCAATCCATGGGGGTTGGAGAGATTGCTCAGAGGTTAAAAGCACTGGCTGTTCTTCCAGAGGTCCTGAGTTCAATGTCCGGCAACCACATGGTGGATCACAACCATCTGCAATGAGATCTTGCACCATCTTCTGGCTTTAGGCATACATGCAGACAGAATACTGTATACATAATAAATAAATAAATCTTAAAAAAAAATTTTTCTGCTTGCATTGTAACCATTCTATTGACGTCTATTCATCGTCCCAGCCAAGAAGGGCTTTCTCTGACTTAGAGTTTGAGAAAATGTGCACATACACACAATACATCATGCATGGAAGGCATGGCAGGTGGAGTGGGTGAGGAGGCTGCTCACAATGTTTCCACGGTCAGGAAGCAGAGAGGAATGTTATCATTCAGTCCAGGACCCCAGCCCAGGTGGTGATACCACCTACACTCAAGGTGTGTCTTCCTTCTTCAGTTAAACCCTTCTGAAAACAAACCCAAAGCACCCAGAGTGTGCCTTCTCTGTGTTTCTAAATCCAGGCAACTTGAAGATGGAGATAAACCATCACAGAGTACAATCCATAGAGTCATCATGCAAGGAGCAGAAAGCAGGTACTATTATGAATCAAGATCTAAAGCAGGCTTTACAATCCTGGTCATATGGTCTTGGACAAGCGACAACTCTGAACTTGAGTTTCTTCACCTATGGTATAGAAATGGTGCCAGAGCCCTCCACATGGGGCTGAGAGGAAACAGGGGAGTGAATTTCAGTGTCCCACACATGACAGGCCTTTCTTTTCTTTCCTCTCACCTTCTCTTCCATTTTCCCTCCTCCCTCCTCACCACTGGGGTGGTGATGGTGGGGACCCTTTTCCTGGTGTTACCTGACTTCCTTCTGATCATGCAAATGTTGTGCTGAATCTTTTCCTGAGTCTTTTAAAAAGAGAAATCCTGTGTCGGGCATGGTGGCATACACCTTTAATACCAGTACTCAGGATGCAGAGGCAGGTGGATCTCTGTGAGGTTGAGGCCAGCCTGGTCTACATACTGAGTTCCAGGACTGCCAGAGCCATACAGTAGGACCTTGTCTGAAAAAAGTAAATGAATAAATAATAAAAATAAATGAAAAAGAAATCTTTCTGAGACAACTGACATGGTGGGTGTTATATAATTCTCTTATAAATCGATGCGCTCTGCTTGGTACAATAGGTTAAAGGCTATTAAATCCACTGGGTCCCTGAAGGGAATAGGGAACCCAGCCAAGTTTAATTTCTCTTTGGACTTCCAAATATATTTCACAATTTCATCAGCCTAGAATGTTTTTTAAAATCTCTAGCCCAAAGGTCATATGAAGTTCCTTTATTAATTCAATAATCTAATAGGAAATAATATTTTATAATTGTGAAAGGTAAACTTTCATATCAATCTCCCTCTGTTGGCTGATATCACTATTTAATATTTACTTTTTTATCCATCCATCAAAATTATATGTGAGCTACTCCCCATGTGGTCAGCTTTCTGTTGGACTTTGGTTTTAAAAATAAAGTTTTATGAAAAACAGATTTGTCACAATTCTATTCCAGCAGTTGGTTGGAATTCCAGACAAATGAAGTATTTCTTTTTTTAGGGCCAATCGCCATTATTCCTGCACGTATTAGCAGATACAAGCACCCTAAAGGCGAAGTTGGGTTTTGTGGGGGAGGAAATAGTAGAAGACCAGAGTGTAATCAAAGAGCGAGGATTTGAGAGGGTGATGAGCAGAGTTCGAGACCTGGCTCTCCAACAGCCTTGAACCCAGACACACAGAGTCTCCAGAGTTATTTTTATTTTTGGTACTGGGGATTGAATCTAGAACTTCATAAAAACAAATCGCATGTTCTACCACAGAGCTACACCCCAGCCTGCAATTATTTTAAAATTGTTCACATGGGGGAGGGGAACTGGCAAGTAAGTTACCCTTGGGAACAGTTGATTGACTAATTCCTGGAACTGTCAGACTACAAACTGGAGGAAGATGAAAAGCCCAAGCTCCATGGAGCAGGGATCATGACTGTTTCATTGGATATCAGATGCCTATTTGTGTGGCTACCCAGTAAAAGTTTGTGGAATGTAGGACAACTAGGGATGGGCAGAATTTGATTCCTCCCCATTCAGAGCTATCTCTACCTAGAAATCTTAAGCTGTGAACCTAAAAGTTAATGACCACTATGCATTTGGGGAAGGCAAAAAGGGAGATAAAGGCTGCAATGATGGCTTCAATCAGTGGTGGGAATGGGTGAAGACTCTGACACTCCAGCTTCCTGTCTATTGGTGGATCACTTTGTAATATGCCAAGTGTACCCTCCGCGAGCCCCATAAACTAGACAGAGACTTTTCTGAAATGGAACACATGTCTATTGTGTGGTTAACTTTTCTAGGGGATCCTGAGCTCTCATCTCCTTTATTCTTGATATCTCCATCACAATATGCCAGGAACAGTTTTTGGTAGGTCCGGATACAAGATCAAACCCCCTCCCCAAGAAAGACAAAGAAAGGTTTGTGTAGTAGATACAAACTGCTCACAGGTTGGCAAAATTCACCCTCAGAGATCCAGTTTAACTGGATGTTCTGGAACAAAGCTGCTCAAATGAGCTGGACTCATCCCAGGAAGGGTGGGGAAGAGTTACAAAAGCTGTTCTTGCCCTTCATCCAAACCAGACAGTAAGCAAGAATGGAAGTGTTCTTTGAACTTGGTTCTTTCAATTCGTGACATTCATTCAGCATTTAATAAGATTGTTTTGTCTACCATTTCTTTCCGTGTCTTGAGCTCAAAACATTACACCCAGTATCCTTTAGGTTGGCCATGTACTCCTTACATTCCTAGCTAATGAAAAGTTGGGAATCACTACTGTAATTACCTTTGGAAGTCTGCTAGCCATGTTCAGCCTGGACTCTTCCCTCTGCCTACTTTCTTCCTTATAGCTACAATAAAACTCTTCTTCATACTTTAGGAGTAGTCATGTCCTCCTCCTTATTTCATTTTTTCCATTCAGAATTAAGATAATTTTTATCATGAAACTTTCCCCACAATTGTGCTGCACTTTAATGTGCCTACGTAAACTGCCCCATGTCAGACTCTAGAAGTCTGAACCAGTCTACTGAGTCATGAATCCTTACTCTGCCAGCCCTGGTGTTTCCAGAAACCCCCACGTGGCCTTGCCGGAAGAAGTATGTCACTGGAGGTGGGCTCCAAGATGAAAAGCCTTCTGCCATTTCCCGGTTCAGGTAAGGATATGCGTTCTAAGCATCCCGATCCAGCAGTGAGAAGAGCAACTAAAACACAAGGTACTGCATGTACTAGTTTGATCTAGCCATTTGGTAACTTAAATTTCAAAACATTATGTTTTAGTTATGAATGTACAATTTCAAAAAAGACTCTCAGAACCCCTTTTAGCATGGAGAAAGGTAGAGACTGGATTGGATCAGGAAGAGTAAGCAAGCAGAAAACGTCTAGCTGATATGTACAACATAAACTAAGCTCTGACCTGGGGCTGTGCTGCAACTTATTCTAGCCATATACAGGCCGCACTCTGATAAAGGCAACATAAGGGAGAAAGGACTTATTTGGTTCACAGTTCCAGGCAATAGCTTATCATTTCTGAGAAGACAAGGTGTTTGGAACTGGTCACACCCACAGTCAAGAGCAGAGAGAAAATAAATGCACTCATTTTTGCGTTCTCAAGTCTTACACAATCTAGGATTCCTTGCCTAGGAAATGGGGTCACTTAAAGTGGGTGGAACTCCCCCCCCCCAATCATTTAATGTAATCAAGATAATCTCCCACAGACATGCCCACAGGCCAAGCTGATCCAGACAATTCCTCACTGAGGTTTCCTTACCAGGTGAGTCTAGATTGTGCCTAGTTGAATTAAATTAAATTAAAACTAACCATTGCCTTTAGAAAACAAGCCTCAGGTTGGAGGATAAACACCAGCTCCTGCTGTGGCTCAGGCTTGGCTCAAGTTCACTTCCAGAAACTAGGAAGGGAAAATTCTGACCACCAGGTGGATTGTACTCAAGTTACCCCGAATAGTTTGAGCCCTCTTAGTTTGTACTTTAACAGGTTTTCTTACCACAGTTACATGAACAGCTTTATCATTGGCTCCTATTTTTGACTTTTAGGAAATGCATGTTTTAAGAAATACATTGTAATCATTATGAAAACCTCCATTGTTCCCCTTTATGCTTCCCCAAATACACTTTCCCACCCCCTACGTAGTCTTATTCTAACACAGAGCTCAGTATTTTGCAGGCTTAACTAAATATCCAGCCAGACACATCCTGCTCTGATGTCAGCTGGCAGCTACGTATGGTTACAAAGGTAAAAAGTAACATACATGGGTGCTTTAAGGACAACAATATTCAAACCCAAACATACTTTTATTCAGTTCCCTTTTCTGCAAGAGGGCCCCATGTCTCAATCTCTCTGTAAAAGGCAGACTTTGATAAGGCACTGTTTTCCCTTCTCATGAGACCATACTTCTTCCATCAACATAAGTTCCTGTATATGATAAAGATGGATCTCTCCATCTCATATTTTACTTGCATTTCCCCACTGGATCATACTAGATTCTATATGCTTGGTGTCCAGCATATAGAACTTACTCTCACAGTTGGCACTGTGTGTATTCCTGAGACTTTTTCCTATTCTGTGTATGCATACCTTGTGTTGTGTTCTCATAAGTACCTATCTTTATTGAGTCAGAAAAGTTCCCAGGTTTAGGCGTTGTAGTTAGTAATTCCAAATAGGAGTTTAGAGAAGCATTAGCCCCATGCTGAATCTTAGGGGGGAAATATTCTAGAAAGAACAGAATTTCCAGGAAAAAATACAGCTATTCCAGGTGTGACTGGCAAAGTAGAGCTAAAAAACTGCCCAAACAATCAACAATATGGTGAGAGAGAAGAGTCTGCAAGCTGCAAGAAGTTTGCAACTTCCTACACTGTCCTATGGTCTACTGGTCCTTGCCAAGTGAGAATTCGTTTCCAGGGGTGCCTTGTCTGGAGGAAACCCAGTGGACAGGTAGTCAGTCATATGTTGATCTGAGACTAGGCGGCACGGCTCTCAGCAAGCTCCATCTTGCCCGTGACCCTGAGAGTTTAGACAGCATCTTTGGGAAGCGTGTTGTCTCAGTCTCAGGCAGGTAGGTGATGGGGTAGTTCATTGGCTTTAGAGTCATGGCTGGTCCTGGGATATGATTTTGTGAGTGTCATATCTCAGTCTTAAGGTTGGTGAGTCACCTCGTACTCAAGAGTCCAAGGACATGCTCATGATCAGATGTTTGGCCTCTGAAACCCGGTGCCTCTGGTTCCTGTCATGGGCAGTCTCTGCTCTGTTCTGTTGTGTTTGCTTGTTTTGTTAGAAACAAGGACTGTGTGCAGCCCAGGCTGGCCTCAAACTCACTGCTCCCCTGCCTCAGCCTGTGTATTCCACGTTACCATGGCTCACCAGGCCCAGCTGCAATGCACATTTACGTCTATGTTTCAACTGTGATCTTCCTCAGTACCGGAGACCAGGAGTGTGAAGGGAAAGAGTTAGTGTTTCCTACCTAATGCTACAATTAGTCATTAAGATGTGGAGCAGGAACATTTGAGAGACAAAGGGAGAGCTTATGACTCAGGTGCAGCATCACCATTACTTTGCAAAAATACCTGAAAGCTCTACCAGCTCATTTCTCTTCTGTTTGATCTTGGAGCACTTCTTATTCTGTTAGCTCAGAAAGGATGGAGACTCTTCAACTTCTGGCTATGTTCAAATGTTGAAAAGCATTAAAGAAACCACAGAGAAATGAGAATTAAGAAAGATACTTAAAGGAAGAGAGTAGGAGATGACAATTAGGAGCAGTCACGGGAGAGTCACATGTTTTCACAAATGGACTGTACTCAGATGGTGGGAAAGCAATGATTCACCATCCATCCAGCTTGACATCATGAAGAACCATTTAATAATGGAAATTGTCCCTTCCTGATTGAATTCTGCTCCTTTGCATTGTTTATAGCAGCTTTTACTCAAGTGCAGGAGCAAAACTTGATGTTTTCAACTCCTCCATCTGTCTTTTCTGTAATCCTTTTAACCAATCAACTTTATAAGGCTTTCCCTGAGTTATGTGAGCAAATAAGGCCTGAAGAATCAGACCTGAGAAGGTAGCATCAACTTACATTCAGTTGGTCAGAAGCACAGGCTAAAGCAATCTGTGACGCAGAGTTGGTGTGTGAAGAGAGGGTACCGTTGAAGGACGGAGCTCCTACCCCATGGTGCTTGATGATTGTAGCTGCAGGTGCATGGTACCAGAAGAGAGTACCGTTGAAGGACGGAGCTCTTACCCCATGGTGCCTGGTTGTATTTGCAGGTGCATGGTACCAGAAGAGGGTACCGTTGAAGGATGGAGCTCCTACCTCATGGTGCCTGGTTGTATCTGCAGGTGCATGGTGCCAGAAGTGACTTAGATTGTAAGGCATCTAAGCTGAAGGACTTCTTGGTTTGTGGGAACACTTCTCACACAACTGGTGTCAGAAGTGTATGTGTGTGAGAAATACCTTGAGGTATTATTTCATTGGCTGAATATAATGTGCCTCTTGTAGACACACTATTTGTCCTAAATCTTAAATGTAAATATTGTATGTCTAAAAATGTCTTGCTGTCAGAAGATGCTAATATCTTCTTGTCTAAACTGACTAAAGATTAAGATCGGGGACAAAGTTGTATGAGGAGGAAGGATTGTCATGAGATTGTTTCTATTGGAGAGAAGACTGTGACAAAGTTCTGGTACTTTCAGACTCAATCTGGACAGACTTGAGGATGTTCTCCATGAAGACCTCATTAGCCAACTGAGGAAATCCATTGTATCACTTGTTTGTTTACTCATTGGGCAGATTACATTCCCCGTGGGGAGGTGGAGGTGGATTTGATCATCATTATTCATCCTAGAGAAGAAAGCTGGGTGTGGACTATAGCAAAAGAGATTTCTTCCCCTTTGGGAGAGCTGAGACATGAAGGGAAAGAGAGAAATGATGCTGGTGTAGGTTGAGTAAGGTTCATAGCCACATGGATGGCGTTCATAAGCAAGGATGGGCCTACTGGTAGATTTTAGATCTCTGGTCACAACTTCTAGCATGGTTTGAAATTCTTATAGCTGGTATATCAGAAGCAACTTCACTTTTATCTCTCATTAAATTTCCTAAACAGAGATGGCCCATTTCCTACTTTTGGATGAGAACTCAGGCAACCAATAGTGACAGATAATAAAATAAACAATGGTCACATGAAATTCTATGTTCCGTCTCTGTGGTGTTTGTGTTTTCTATCTTCTCCCATGTAGGGCCTCCTGTATGCTAATGTGTGCTCCAGGGAGGGAATACACAATCAGCTACTCTCTCTGCTGACATCCTTTTTCTACCCAGCAGTTACTCTTACTGAACCCTTCTGCTTTGAAGCAAAAAGAGGAAGGAAATAAAATGGGGGTAGAAAAGTTCTTACTTGACCAGAGATATGGTAAGACTGTTGCAGATTCTCTGCACAAATCTTTTTCTCAGTAACCCTCTCATGAGGTCAGTAAAGAATCCCTGCTGGATTCCTGTGATCCTGCTCCCTTTGGTATCACTTCTGTTTACTCTAGAATTGCTCGGGCCAATGCTCTGTGAGTGCCTTGTGTTCCAGACACGGCCTCTGCTGTGCTGCCCTAAGCTACATTAGTGTTCTCCTGAGAGTCAGACATCTACTGCTCTGTGTTTCTGGTTGTTAGGGGACACATGTCACACTGTGTGAGTAGTCTGTTGAAGTCTTTCTCATGGACTAAATTTTGCTGTTTATTGCATTCCTCTTCATTGGTTCTTTCTTCTACCCTTCTTTTGCTAAATTACATCCTCAAATTGTCTTGTTAAGCATCCATCAGGTTTTAAGTGTTTTTATGATGGCAGTGTTTACTGGCTATAAAAATTCATATTGTCTCCCCCTTTAGCCCTAGAGGACACTCCCCTATGGTCTTGGAGCATATACCATTGAGGAGAGTCTGCCATTAGAATGCTTTTAAAATTGTATCACTATTCTCTTTGAATTCTGTTAGCTTTTACACTTTTGTTTTTTTTTTAAATTATATATTAATTTGTCCTACAACTTTGCTATACTGTGTCAAGGTTCATCTTATTTTTATATATCCTTCTCTATGCCCAATATATGCATTATAATATAGAAGCTCTCTCTGTCTTCTCAAGCCCGAAATACATTTATTTACCCCCCCCCACTAATCCAATCTTCATTTCTCTTAACTTCTCATTCATTTTATTTTTAAATGTATATGTATCTCTGTGTGTGTATAAATATGAGTGTGAATATCCATGGAGGCCAGAAGAGAGCAATGAGTCTCCTGGATCTGGAGTGAAAGGTGGTTATGAGCTGCCCAGCATAGGTGCTGAGAATTAAACTTGGATCCTCTGGAAGAGCAGTACACTCTCTTATGAGCCATCTCTTCAGCCCTCATGTTTTAATATCCTTATTGCTCTATGTTTTAATATCAGAAAATGCCTACACCAACTTACAAAATTCACTCTGTCTTGTCTGGCGTGCAATTGCCATGTTAACTGAGCTTGTGCACAGCAGAACTGTGTTCATGTGTCATAGGATCACACAAAGCTAGGACACGGTTCTGCTAAGTTTCCTTGCAGTACCATGAAGGAGGATGGCTTGTATATCCAGTTCTTCAAATGTCCTTTTCACCTTCTGTGACTGTATCTTTTCATTTATAGGATGTCTAGCTGCTTATTTTTCTTACCCATTGATTCTTAATTTAATCTGACTTTTCTATCTTTCTAATAATTTTAAAAGTATGCTAATGCTTCATCACTTTCTTGAGGTTCCTAAATACACTCATTTTAAAATAATTTTCAAGAGCAGTTTATGACTGTATTTTAAAAGCATTTAATTAATTTTCTGTTGTTGAGTTTGTTCCCTAGACCTCGATATTATTCATGCTCTAATTTTTTTTTCTTTTATTAGGATTGGCTTGCTCTATATAGCCCAGGCTGGCTTTAGAGTCACTCCTGAGTGCTGGGATTTCATGTATGAGCCACCAAACCCACCTTGTCCTGAAGTTTTCTTTGCACATTTATCTGCTGTGGAAGTTTCTTCTCTCCTTTTCTCAATGCTGATTCTATCCCAGTGGGCACTTTTGGAGTTGCCTCCACGACTGTCAGACTTGCAACCTACTGGGTGTGCACTAGAAGCTCAGAGTTCCTGTCCTGCAGTCCTACTGAAAACAACAGATCCAGTCATTCAGTCTAGAATGTCAGCTTTTGTCCACATGCCATTTTCTGCCTCCTCTAGCCCCCATACACACATGGTTTACAATGCCACCTTTTATTGTGAACTAGCTCTGCCCTATAGCTTCTCTTTCCCAGGGTAAAATTAGATGTGGTTCTTTGCTTTGCATTGGGGTACTTTCGCTTCTATTACCCTAACCATTAGCAAGCACCATCTAACTTCGACAAAGAGTTTCTCTGTGGTGTTCAGTCCTCTCAGTAGGATCTGGCCATCACTCTGATGGTTGCTCGTTTGTTTTCTGTTTTCGAGACAGGATCTGCCTGAAACTTACAGTGACCCTCCTGTTCCCTTCTCTGTGCTGGGGCTATCGTGCACATCATGATACCTTCCTCAGCTAAGTGATGTTTGCTCACTCCATGACCCCACCATAGAGAGCAAAGCAAATGCAACAAGAACAATTTAAGCTTATTTGAGAGAGAGGAAGATGAGAATCTGACACAGTAGCCATCATACCAGAGCTCATGTATCTTGGAGGGCAGGGATAAAAAGAATTTTCCTTGCTTTATCTTTAAAAACCACTTATGAGTGAGTACATATGATAATTGTCTTTCTGGGTCTGGGTTACCTCACTAAAAATGATGTTTTCTAGCTCCATCCATTTGTCTGCAAAATTCAAGATGTTATTTTTTTTCTGCTGTGTAGTACTCCATTGTGTAAATGTACCACATTTTCCTTATCCATTCTTCGGTCTAAGGGGCCACTCATAAGTGGTTTTTAAACATAAAGCAAAGAAAATCAGTCTACAAATCACAATCCCAAAGAACCTAGACAACAATGAGGACCCTAAGAGACTTACATGGATCTAATCTACATGGGAAGTAGAAAAAGACAACATCTCCTGAGTAAATTGGAAGCATGGAGACCTTGGTAGAGGGTGGAAGGGGAGGGGAGAGGCAGGGAAGGGAGCAGAAAAAAATGTAGAGCTCAATAAAAATTAAAAAAAAATTAAAAAGGTTTTTTAATCGATAAACTTACTTTAGAAAATTATATATAAAAAATGAATTGTCCTTCTCATCAGAAATGTGATCTCTTTATTTGGTTACTCTAGTAACTTCTGGTGTATTTTCTGGAGGGTGCCCCTTAGCCATCAAAATATATGGCATATCTAAAAAGGGCTTTGGAGAGAAAGATATTGTGAGAGCTTTATCAATTATAACTCCATTCTGTATCCCATAGTTTTATTTGGGTGTCTTTAGTGGCCAAGTGTAGATGTTTCTTAATTTTTTTTTGGTGGGGTTCTATCCTATTGCACTCACTGTAAGTTAAAAACATCAAAGTCCAAAGTCTATTTCACCCATGTAGCCTACCAAACATTCTAGCTTAGCAGCTCAGAACAGTGTCAAATATTGGTTGTTTATATTGTGATATCATGGTTCACAGGGAACTGCTAGTAGCTGTAGCTGACCAGGCTATCACAGCATATCACTAGCCTGGGGAAAGATCAAAATTCAAAGTATGGTTCCAACCAAATTTACATCAGCATAAAGTCAACAATCAAATTAAAACATTGTAATATGGGGATTATATGTAATTATGAGCTCTTACTATTTACCAAAACATTAGTTTCTCTGTAAATACCTAACTTTAAAAAATGTTTCAATCTATTCTTAACCTCAAGGTCAAGTAACTAATGTCTAGAAAGCCAGCTCTATGATCTAGCCTAAGAACTTATCTCTCTTAAAAACAGAATGAAGCTTTGTTTGTACCCAGCTCATAGTAAGTTGGCCTTACTATGTTCTGCTAAGTGCCGAATGAGTAAAAGATTTCCCATGTCACAGCAATGTCTTCTTCAGTCTCCACATTCACACAGGTCAATTTCTACTTCCTACAGAAATTTTACAGAAGATTTGGAGATTCTATTATCTTGCCCTGTTTCTATCAAGAACACTCTTGTTGAGTTTCAGGGAAGCATAATACAGTCTATCTTACTTTACATCAACTAATTCCACATTTTGAAATTCCGTATCTGTTATGTAAAGTGCCCAGCTTTGGGGAATTTCTGTTTTGGCTAATAATTATGCAGTTTAAATGATTAAAAAAATTAACTCACACTGATTTACGCAAAGAAAAGATATTGACTATACAAATCATACATGAAAGAGGGGATGCCCAGGTAGACCTACGGGACGAGGCACAGGAATGGACACAGATTATCGGCATGTCTTGAGTCCTTCTCATGTCTTGGTTTCATCTTTTATCTCCTCAAGTGTTAGTTTTATTTCTAGATTCCATGTGGCATAAGATGTGTGAATTTGTTTCTTATAACTTTCATGTCTTTCTGTTCTATTGTCTCTTGTAACCTTGAAATTCAGAGAGCCTTTTTCATATCTGCCTTCTTATTCTTATCTTAAAGGGAGCTTTTCTCTTGCAATTTCCTGACTGCTGGTTTCTTTATTCAGTCCTTGTGAAGTTGTTTTTCTCTGGTTTGGATGGCACGGCCAGTATTTGGCAGTGGACTGATTTTCTCCTTCTTGTTCCTGCTTTCAGGAATAGTTTCCTGTCTACAGCATATGAATCACTGCCAATTGGACCTGAGTGCTTCTGGGTGTTCTATATCTTCTTTTGGATGGTTTTAATATCTAGATATTTTAGATATATTTTTTTGGATAATTGTCATTAAGTGTTTCTATAGTTGAATAACAACGATGATTTTTCATGTCATTGGTCATAGTTGAAGTCTATGTGGAAATTATGAATGGAATACTCTAAAGCATTGTGGAAAGTTAGAACGATGGAAGATGGAAGGAGGGCTTAACACAATGAAGTGAAGGTAGCCTTCTCCCCCCCAAAAATGCTTTCTTAGCAGATTACCTGTGGGGAATTTCTTTGGTTGTCTATGGGGCTTAAGGATTCAAGGACTATAGAATCATGGGATATGAGTCCACCACTAAACATGATCATCTAGATTATTTATCACAGTGGGAAGATATTAATGATAAATGAAGAAATTAAAAGAGTTATTATTAAAATATGCAAGTCCATAGTATTACATATGGTCTCTTATAGCTAGTAAAAATGTAGGTATAAATAAAAATAGAAAGATATATAGCAAAGTGCTACAAATAGTAGAGTGTAGATAAAAATATGGGTTAATTTAAATAGAAAGAGCTAGTTAGTAACAAGCCAAGCTATCAGCTGAACATTAATAATTAACAATAAGTCTCTGTGTGGTTATTTGGGAGAGAGCTGGTGGGATAGAAAAGCCCACCTACAGCTCTGCTCTCTGAATGCTGAGCTCAAAGGCATAAACTACCACTCCAGGTCTGTTCCCATCTTCAATTCTAAGACACAAGCTAGTGGCACTCAGGTAAGGCGGTCTATGGTGTTAGAATGACCAAATATCCCAGTTTCCTTGGGACCTTCCAATTTTAGTGGTGAAAGTCCCACATTCTCAGGATGCTTGGTTTTCTAAATGGTGGACATACCGGCAGTGACCAGGAGATGAACTCCAGGTGGGGCAGTAAAGATTGTGGATACAATGGCAACTCAATGAAATGAGGTGATACAGTCTGTTAGAAAAGATGGCAGAGCCCAGCAATGCCACTGGCAGATTGGCCCGTGCTCCGTGGGAAGAGCCATGCTAACCATTGACCCGTGCTCCCTGGGAAGACCCATGCTGATGATGGGCCTGTGCTCCATGGGAGGAGCCATGTTGACGATGGGCCCGTGCTCCCTGGGAAGAGTCATGCTGACGATGGGCCCGTGCTCCATGGGAGGAGCCATGCTGATGGCTTTAGCAAGCAGAGTTTGTTTTCCTATCTTCCACTGCTGTTGTCACAAGCGACTCCAAGGTGCTGGGGTGCGAGGTGTCCCAGGAGTAGCAGCTGCCATTCAGATACTACCCTCGCTGTGCATCTACTTCCTACAGTTGTCTTCTCTCCCCACCTGACACCAGGAAGCTCTAGCTGATCCCTCCAGACTCTTGGTTTCATAAGGTTTTCAGGCTGGAGTGACCTCTAGTCCTATATGTGTTATCCCTTACCTTTTAGTATGCGTGAAGGAGCCTTAACACTTGAAAAAAAACTCAAGTATTTTGTTGAAGGGGAAGAATCAAGGTTTAACTGCCACAAATTAAGGATTTAAAAACCATCACTGTGAGGGATTGGGATGCAATTTAGTGATGGAGTAGTCACTTAAATTCACAAGACCCTGGGTTCTATTCCCAGTACCTCAAGACAAAGCAAAATAAAACAAAACCCTAGCACTGCTCATAGAAAGGGAGTCAAAACAGGTATCATGGTTCTTTGGCCAGGAAACAAGTCTCAGTTAGATTTGAGGTTTTGGCAAACAGGGGTCACTCCAAGTCCATGGTTCCAACCAGCTGAAACTCCTTAGAAGTGGTTATGGTAAAATGCCATATGGTGTTCAGTTGTGCTATTTCTTAGGCCACTGTTACTTTAAGAAGGTCTTGTCCTCTTGCCTCTTCACAGACAAAAGCCACTTTCCAGTGGAGCAGTGTGGGCTTTTGAAGCCAGGCTTTCCTCCTCCCCTGGTGAGCTGTGCTCCTCCCAAAGCCATCTCAAGCCCTGTTTTCTCTTCTATTTCCTGGGTTTTGCTCCTTCACATCATGTTCTTCCTAGTATTCTGACTCCAGTGCTTGCCTCAGCATCACACACCTGAGATCTACTGTCTACCAATATTTCTGTTTTCTCTAAAGTGTGCATTTAGTTATGATTCAGTCTGCCTGGCTCTGGGTCACACACTTCTTTTTTTTAATGGATTTTTTTTTCCAGGCAGTTAAAAAACTTTAAATGGGTTATAGTGTGTTTAAACATATACAAAGGCTTGGGATAGAGAAGACAAAGAGTATATACAGTTAAATAATAACAAATACAGTTTTAAAATAATAAAGTCCTTAAAACGGAAGCAAAATATAAAAAATAAGCATGTAAAGATGGAACACACAGTCTGGATACTTTATGTTATTGTGTTGTCTTTGAATTTTTTGACTGCTGTGGAAGGAGCAATAGCTGCTAAGAGACATTTGATTATAAATGGTGCTGGATTAAACCAGCCTATATAGTTTTAGAATGCCTTGACTCCAAATAGAAGCCAAGAGATATGTTACTTTGGGAAAGAGGTTCTACTTTTATTCTAATATTCTGGAAGAAAGGCGTGTGTGCACAAAATTTGACTTCAGTGAAACTGTTTCTGCCTTTCATTTTCTAGGTCTAGCCATTCACAGGTGCAAAGGCTAGTTAAAAAGGCTGGGAGTAGAGGGTTTGGCCGTCTGGCATGGTGTGGATCAGGCTCTCCAATATGCTTTACTCTTAATTTTCTCTCCTTCTCTTCTTCTTCCTTTTTCTGTTTCTACATTTTAAATTAAGCATCTTGAAAGAGAAATAAAAAGTAACATGGCAATTCATTTTCAATTTATGGGCTGACAGACTATTGTGTTTTCATGGTATATAACATATTTTTTAATCCTTAGGTCATGGAAATCTCATGCTGGTGTGTTGGGGAGAGGCACAAGGAATACAGTAGGAGGAAAGCATGTGCTTTTGCTGGTACCAAGGACACACTTTCCCCTTGCCTGCCCAGTGCAAGGCTTTTGACCATGCATCTTATTGACTCCCCAGTTCCTGTTTCCTGCGATCCACAATGCTGAGTCATTCTTCCCCTGATGTTCTCTAGGGGATTCAGTGTGGCAGTAGGAGCCTTGGTGACTGGTATTTTGGGCACCTTCTGTCTGATGTGGACATCAGTGGCCCCAGTCTCTTTCTAACATCATGATACTTTGTTCAAGGTTTACTCCATGACTCTCAACCTGTGGGTTGTGACCCCTAAGACCATTGGAAAGCACAGAGATTTACATAGTGATTCATAACTGTAACAAAATTGCAGTTATGAAGTAGCAACAAAAATAGTTTTATGGTTGGGGGTCACCACAGCATGAGGAACTGTATTAAAGGGTCACAGCATTAGGAAGGTTGAGAACCACTGCTCTAGATACTTGGCTAGCTGAAGCATGTTTGCGAATTCAAGTTGGGACAAGGCAGAGTACCTTCCTGGACATAATCAACTCCAGATGTCAAGAGTTGTGTTCTCAGGGTTTCTGCCCACAGAACAAAATACAGAGTAACCTCTAAGCCTTACAGTACACCGGCCAAAGTTTAGACCCTGTCAGGATGATAATAGCTGATATTTACTAACCCCAGTAAATATCAACACAGTAACAACAACAACAACAAAAAGCCAGAAGCATATATTCACTGTCAAGTAATGTCTTTCCTCAGGACAATGATATGGGATGAGCTTAGAGTGCTTATTGCCAGGAAACCTTGGAATTTTCTAAGTACGACACATAACATCTCATGATACATGGATGGTTTTAGAGAATCCTACAATCATTTCTCAATATAGCTCTCCCGACTACTTCTTGCTTTTTCTGCGTCTCAACTTTATTTCTGTGAAAACATTTTAGGCCCAAGGTCAAAGTGATGTAGGTGGAGTTGGAGTTTACTTTTCTCACTTCCTCTCTCTCGCCATCTAGAAACTCTACATCTGGTTTACTTGAGCCCAATTTACCTCTCAGCCCATTGCCAAGTGCTTTATTGCTAAGGTATTGTCTAAGAAAAAGGCTGCCCGGTGAACTCTTCAAGGAATATATATTTACATTTGGAGGGTTACATTTTTTTTTCCCTGGTTTTTCAAGACAGGGTTTCTCTGTAGCTTTGGAGCCTGTCCTGGAACTCGCTCTTGTAGACCAGGCTGGCCTCAAACTCACAGAGATCTGTCTCCAGGGTGCTGGGATTAAAGGTGTGCGCCGCCAATGCCTGGCTGGTTTACATTTTTGACTTCGGTATAATGCTAAAATTGCAAAAAGTAACAAAAGCAGTACAGAAAGGGTAAACTTCTGACACCTGTGACCTAGATTTTTGGATGAATGTTGGCTTGCTGCCTTTGTATGTGTCATGTCATACACATTATTTCTCTCCCATCTGAGTTTTTTTCTTTATTGATAGTTATTGAACTCTACATTTTTTCTGCTCCCCTCCCTGCCTCTCCCCTCCCCCTTCAACCCTCCCACAATGTCCCTATGCTCCCATTTTACTCAGGAGATCTTGTCTTTTTATACTTTCCCATGTATATTAGGTCTAT
>JAQHUG010000068.1:2980190-3058875 GCA_028555095.1 Dicrostonyx torquatus | reverse complement strand
GGTTCAATGTCATCTTCAACTACATAGGGAATTGGATGGAGGTTAGCTCAGAATATATGAGAACTTGTCTCAAAAACAAGTAAGTGGTACAAACAAATTAGGAAAAGCATGACACAATTACATATTCAACACCATTCATTTTAAACCCCTCTCTCTTACCTTCACATATTAATAAGAGAGAAAAACTTGGTGAAACAGACATTTAATGCATTCTGTGAAAAATCGTTTTGTATATTAGTCTGCAGTTCCCAAGTCTTACATGTATGCATTACATGTTTTTTTAAAAAGCAGCAAAAGTCAAAAATAGCGCCCTTCTGGAGTGTGTGTCTTCCTTTTCTCCATCACTAGGTTCGTAGCATGCATGATACACGAAGAGTGGAGAGTAAGGGCATATGGATTCTTTGTTTTTTCCATATCTATGGCCATAAGCAGATACCAAGGAAAACCTAGGCTATTTCTTTTAGATGTACTAAAGCAGGGGAGGATGGGGTGAAACAGTTGGGGCTACATACCACGGCCATACAGAAAAGTAGTTTCTTTTTTCAGAGTTTCTCTGCGTAACAGCCCTGGCTGTCCTGTAATGAGTTCTTGTAGACCAGGCTGGCCTTGAACTCACAGAGATTTGTTTGTCTCTGTCTCCCAAGTGCTGGAACTAAAGGTGTGCACCACCACTGCCCAGTGAAAACTAGTCTCTTTAGAATTACAATTTTGCCTTCTCTTGCTGCTTATGCCAGATCCATGGCAGACTGAGGATGGGCTTGGGGAGGGGTGGGGACATCTGTGCCCTCCCCTTACAGCCAAAGTTATTATAGAATGGAATAGTTCTCTTTTTTATTGTGCTTTTTCCTCTCTTCTCTACTTACTTGTGCTTACCTCTTAAAGCCACAGTGGAGAGAATTAAATCGAAATGTTTGGAAGATTCTGTTCTTGGAGAGTGGGTGACTTCAAGACCTACGTAATTAACTACAATGGTTGGTGTAATTGTTTCTGGGGCTTGCTACTCCCATCATCCAAGGCATACATCTTTTCCCTTCTTCCACTTGAAGAGAGAGATTTTACCCACAGAGATCCCTAATTGAATGTACAAGCTCATTGTTTGCCATTTAGGCTGGGCTTTTGATGTCCTGATGCCAGAATTAACAACACTATGGTGTGTGCCAGTGTATTCTACTTCACTGGGCTCTGAACATTCAGAGAACAGCATTTCCTATTAAATAGGAACTTTATTAAATGCTACAAAATATTCATGTTTGTATGAATAAAACAGGAACAAGTTGGTTGTTGAATTTTGTGCTTGGGATTACCTTGAGGAATCAGAGAGTGATATCAGGGCTCAAGTGCTTGAAACTCTTAGAAATTTTCAGTCTTCACCTAAACTATTATTGAATTGTAATCCTAAGAATGATGGGTAGGGACTCTGCTTGCCTAGCTAGCATGGATTCATTGCTACTGTTGGAAGCACGTACTTTATTTTAAAATGCAAGACATGACAAGACCACAGTCTACCTCGTTTCTCCATTCTTTTTTCTTCTGGAAATAACTCCTTAGGAATCTAAGACAACAGAACCAGAAACAGAGAGGAAAGCAAAAAAAAGCAAGAAAGGAAGAACCCCAAACCAAACAAGACATGTCCGAATCAAGAGTGAAGGGGGACTCATGACTCAGGTCTCTTATTTACTTTGTTCCGGTATGTTCTAGCTACGGAGAAAAGGTCCACGCTGCTCTTCACTCAACACTGACTTACCTAATAAGCTCTGGAGATGAGTGGACAAGACTGGAATTTTGATTGTGTCTGTCAGTAATTGTATAACTTTGGGCAAGTTGTTTATTTAACCTCCTTGTGCCTCAGCTTCTCAGGCCATGTACTAAGGACAATATTAGTATATAAATTGCAGTGTTGTTGGGTCAAAAAAGCAAATATATCAAAAAACTGAACAGTTAAACAGTCCCTGACATATAGTAAGCACTCAAGGAGTTCCAACTTAAAATTTGTGTTGCATTTAAGTAATGACTAACTTGCCTATCTTGTATATATGTACAAGTGCTGTAGTCAGAGATAACATTGGGAGTCAGTTCTTGCCTTCTATCATGTGGGGCCTGGCTATCAAGTTCAGGTGGTCAGGTTTGGCAGTGAGTTCTTTTACCCTCTGAGCTATCTTATCGGCTCCGTATTCTTTCTTTTATTATTTTTTATTTTCGTGATGGGGCTTCACATATGCTAGGTGAGTAGTTTACCACTGAGCTATATCCCCAGCCCCGTGCGTGCGTGTGTGTGTGTGTGTGTGTGTGTGTGTGGTGGTGGTGGTGGTGGTGGTGGTGGTGGTGGTGGGTCAGAGGACATGTGGCAGTTGGTTCTTCTACCTGGTGGGTCGTGGGGATCGTACTTTGGGTGCTAGGCTTGGCAGTAAGTGACTTTCCCACTGAACTGTTTAAATGTGATAGTCACTGACTTCATGGGCTTCACATTCTAGGGACAGTGTGACTGTAGATACAGCAAAAGACACCAAACGAATTGCACAGAGCTCAGCATAGCCCTTTGGTCTTTTCCTCTCTTCCCGTCCTGGCGCCCCACCTCCAGGAGGCCCCGCTTCTCGCCCCACCCCCTCCAATCTTGTGGCCAATCAGAAGGCGGCCATCCCGAGGGCGGGGGTGGTGCTGATTGGCGGAGCCTGAAGTCACCCTCCAGTGGACCTGACCCACACGATTGCCTCCTCCGGGTGGAGACCTTGAGCGCGCCTTCCAGGCTGTGCAACTCCGCAATCCTACACCATGGCGGACAGCCGGGACCCAGCCAGCGACCAGATGAAGCAGTGGAAAGAACAGCGGTCCTCTCAGGTACCCTGTGTTCCCCTGAGCCCCAGGAGAGAGTGGGCGACGGCGAGTAACGGCGCGGGGCTCCCCTGGGTGTCCTGCGCTGGGGCTGCATCCCTGGCCATGCGCGGGTGCCTACTTTCTGTCCCAGGGACTTTTCCACTACCGGGAGTAGAGGATTGGGGCTGCCGGCCTGCAGGACTTGTCGCTGGCAGCAAGGACCGGGTGGTTGGCTCCGAGTTTGGCAGTTGTGCCAGATGGGACAAAGGTCACAGCTTGAGGGAGACATGGAGCCGCCTCTTTAGACAGAGAGCTGTAGCTGTGAACCAGGAAATGGGAACCAGCTCTGGATTTATGTTTGTGAAATTTTACAACTGCACGTATTGGTGTTTGGGAGATACCCGGGCCAGTGGCCCCAGCAGCATTCTTGGTGACATACAGCAGATGCAACACACAACGATTAAATGAAGAGAATTTTTACACCCATTGTTTCATTGGCACTTAGGAGCATCAGATTCGGTATTTTACAACTGGCAATGACATTAGGCGGTGACCATTGCTTTGATTCACAGAGTGAATACAGAGTGCCTGTATTTGCTAGTTAAGCATCACAATGCTGGGCAAGATGTACACATTCTCGTGCTGTAAGAACACACCCTGGAGAAGTTTAGAGTCAAGACTGAGAAACAAGATGTGTAAACAGATAATTACCATGTAGTTTGGGTTTCAGAATAGCTGTGGAGTGTGAAATGAGTGTGGAGTTGGCTGTAAGGCAACTGTAGAAGACACTGAGGCAATGTCTCCACAGATAACAGGGATTTCACTAGACTTGGTAGGGGCATCCTTGGCCTCCTGGGCGTCTTGGAGAGGTCAAAGCAGATGATACTGCTTGGTCCCATAGCTTCTGGTGGGTGTGAGAGAGCCTGTCTTCCTTGCTCTTTCTCCAAACCATGTTGGTGGACTAGGGGAATCAGTGACAAGTGCCCCTGGACTAAGTTTGGGGAAATGCTGATATTCTTCTCCAAGCTCTTGGTCCCTTCAGGTTTTTTCCTGAGTTCTTCAAGTGAATTAGAGAGACAGTCGTAATCAAGGATGTGCAGTTAGTTACTGGTGGAGAGAAGATTAGAATGGGGCCCCTTAGAGCCAGGACCGGTGGGTACCAGTGGTTGCTAAAGCCTGGTTCATACTGTCACGGAGACTTGGTGAACTGAGAAACACTTGGTCAGTGAAGTCAAAGTAAAATACACTTGGCCTTAGTCTCCCGTTTATTCTGAGACCTGTTTGCCTGCTACTCATTTGGGGGGTAATTATTAAGTCTTTGCTGCTGATTTCTTAGGCGAAACACAGATGGCCAACAAACACAGGATAAAACTGGGGGTCACAGTTGGAGTGTTGCTCTCTCCTCTTGCCTTGACATTTCCGTGCTCTGTGTGTCACCCATTGAGGGTGATACTGATGTTTTCTTCCTCAATTTGTGCTACTCTGAATAAGTGTTTATTTCTATGGGGGACCCCTCTCCTTCTGGAAGGAAATTAGCATATTCTGGATAGCTTGGATAAGTTGAAGTTCTTGATTATGAAAAGAGTTGAGAATTCAGAAAAGCTGAAAAGAACTGCAGAACATGCCTAACTGCTCAGCTTCTGGATTATACAGTTAGTTTTTGTATAAGATTATTCACTTCCCTGTCCCTTCATTCGTCCATGAAATTAGAATTTTTTTTTAAGTGTATCTCATCAGTATACTTTATACCTGAACACTGCAGGGATGTGGATGGAAAACGTGGCGTACAGTGATATTTGCATGCATGTTCTCTTCAGCAAGGTTAAATGTGTACATATATCTTTACATCCTGAGCAAGATGTCAAGGCTGGACTGAGGAGATGCCTCACTAGGTAAAGTGTTTCCTGTGCAGGTGGAAGGATATGAGTTCGAATCCCCAAAATGCATGTAAACCTCGATGGCAGTGTGTCCCTTGTAGTCAGCATTCCTATGTGAAGTTGGGGGTAGAGATAGAGAACCCGGTCAGCTAACCTGACGTGCACAGTAGAACACAACTTCAAGTGAAAGGCCAGCACCAACACCTGAGGTTGTCCTGACTTCCACCATGTACATGAATGCATGTACGTTTATACACACAAAAATTATTTAAGAAACCAAATAAATAAAGGGGCTGTCCTCGAGGAGAAGTCTCAGTTCTGAACAACTATGCCCTAAATAAAAGGGCACCCTCATATGTAAAAGAAACACTACTAAAGCTTAAATCACACATTAAGCCCCACATATTAATAGTGGGAGACTTCAACACCCCACTTTCACCGCTGGACAGGTCTGCCAGACAGAAACTTAACAGAGAAACAAGGGAACTAATAGATGTTATTACTCAAAGGGACTTAACAGACATCTATAGAACATTCCACCCAAACATAAAAGAATATACCTTCTTCTCAGCACCTCATGGAACCTTCTCAAAAATTGACCATATACTCGGTAACAAAGCAAACCTCCACAGATACAAAAATATTGGAATAACCCCATGTATCTTATCAGATCACCATGGCTTAAAGTTAGAATTCAACAGCAACACCAATTTCAGAAAGCCCACAAGCACATGGAAACTGAACAGTGCTCACCCGAGGCACCACTGGGTCAAGGCAGAAATAAAGACAGATGCTTTCCCGTGCCTCATGTGTGTCGTGTGTCAGCAGCTAGACCTGTCCCGCTAGGTAGTGCTTTTGCTACGTGACCAGACCACTCTTTGCTTATACTGTTGCTGGATACCTGGGTTGATTCCAGGCTTGGGTTATTATGAATAAAATTGATATGAAAACTCTTAAACCAGTCATTTTATGTGCCCACACTTTGATTTTTCCTAGAAAATATCTAGCTGGATGTGCTGGCACACACCTGTGATCCAGTACTAAGGAAGTAGAGGCAGGTGGATCACCAGCTTCTGACTTACATGGCAAGAATCCTGTCCTAATGAGTAAGGCAAAACCCCAAACTGCTGAGAGTGGATTTACTGGGATATAGGGCCAGTGGAGCAAATTGCCCAGTCATCTTCCAAGTTAACTGTACCATTCTGCACTCCCATCAACAACACTAGAGCTTCGGTTCTGTCTTACTTCTTGTCAGCTTTTGTTGTTGTCAGACTTTTAATTGCTCATTGCTGTCCATGGTTTTCATTTGCTTTGCTCCGAGGGACTAGAGATGGGAGCATTCTTTCCGACGCCTGCTGGCCAGTGCATAAGGTCCTGTGGAATCTGCTGGTATCTCCCTTGTCCTTTTAAGATCCGTGTTTTTGACCCCTCACCATTGATTCATGGCCCTCGTTTTAAGTTCAATCCTGTGTGGGCTAAGTGCTGTAATAGTGGCATAAATACATCAGAAATTTCTTTCTTTCTTGTATGATGGCTCAGAGTGGTTTGAGGTTGAAAAGATTAGGGTTGTTCTTTCCCTCGTAGTTATTGAAGGAAGCTTCCCATTGATTAGTACGAGGTTCTAAGTACTTGAACAGGGGGCTGGAGAGGTGGCTTAATGTTAAGAGCACTTGCTTTTCCTGGCACAGGACTTGGTTCCCAGCACCCACATGTGGCTCACAGTGACCTGTAACTCCAGTCTCGGGGACCTGTACCCACATAGTGCACATACATACATGCAGACAAAACATTGAGACACATAAAAGTATTTTTAAAAACAATGTTGAATCCAGTGTTTTCACAGTCATGACTTAGGCCCATCTAAAAAATTCTCTCTCTTCTCAAAATACATTAAAGAGATGATTCTACAGGTATCCGTGGAAATTTGCAGGGAACTGATATTGGAGTTTTGTCGCCCACTGTTCAGAGCCTTAGGGTTCTTCCTAAGTCGCCTCTGACCCCTGGAGAACCCGAACACTAGAGTCCGACTCTGTCCTGTCCCCTTGTTACCAGGGAGAGTCTGGATCTTAGCCTTTCCTTCCTGTCAGTGAGTTTTCTGTAAGAGAATTCATGTTTTTGAGGTTAACCCTGCCAACATGAGGCATGGGAGCGGAATGGAGAGGGAGTAGCCAGGTTAACGCTGGTGTGAACAAGCTTGCCTGTCTCCTGCAGGCAGGAGAATTGCTAAGTCACGGTGTGTCAGCGGGAGAGGCACGGCAGAGCCAGCACGATAAAAAAGTACCTCAACTCTGCCACTTCTAATAAAAAAAGAAAAGGGATATTTTTCATCTGTTGATGATTTATCCTTCAATTCTTAGGCCTTTTTCTCCAAATTCTCCTTCTGTTCTCTGCCCTTTGAATAATTGAAGTAGATCAGGCCAGTCATGGTGCTAACAAATTTTAGATCTAGTTTCAAGACAGAGAAAACCCCCTTTTCAGTCACTATTGTGTGTACCTGGAATATCTGATCTTTATAGAGGGTTTTTCTAAATGTTTTTTAATTATTAGAAATTGTTTTGGCCATGAAGCAGCAAAATGAGTATTTGAGGTGTATTAGCAACTTCTGTGACCTGTTTACTCGTGTAGCCTTGCTTGATGAAACATTTCTCATGTGTGTAACTGAGTGATATAGTCAGTCTGTTCTTGGAGCGTTGACTTGGTGGCTATGCAACCTGACATTTGCCGTTTTCCATCAAAGGAAATTGGAAGACCAGTTTTCCTAACATCGGTCTCATGAGGTTATTGGGATGCTTATGTGAAGTAACTGGTGTGGCCTGTTCTCCAGCCCCACCAGCTCACTGCAGTTAGTGAAGTTCTAGTGCATTGTGGTACTGTGTTCACGATGATTATTTTCAGGGCTGGGGATCCATCCCAGAGCCTCACACACATGAGAAAGTGCTTGACCAGGAAGCGAGACCTGCTTCCCCTGCAGCATTCGCATCTAAGAACGTATATTATTGCTAACGCCTCCTGCCTCAGCTTTCTGGCCAGTGCTCCCCTGAATGTCCCCTGAAGTTGGGCAATCTTCCTTCTCAGTCTTTGCCTTCTGGGCTCTTCTGTGAACTGTTACCTATTAAAGGCTTTCCTGTCATGTTTGTTTTTGGAGGTAAATTGTATGTACATGAGGCTACATGAGGAAATGTGTTAATGATTTAGGAAACTTGATCAAGTGGTCGAGCCCTTGTTTTACAGTTCCAAAGTGACTTGTCCTCGGTGTTCTTCCGTAGATAGCTCACTAGGCAGTGCCACTCCCTAAGGGCTTATGGGGGCCATTTCCATTCAAACCACCACAGTGGCCGTGGGGGAGAATAAAGCTAGGGTACGCACAGTATCATGCGGGACCTCGGACACTGGCCACTCAGAGGAGGGGCAGCCAGGATACAGCTGATGTAACGAGACTGGGCAAGCAGTTGTTTAACACAGCAAAATATCCAGACCTGTTTCAGAGATGGCGACTTCTGTACAACACTAGTAATAGAATCCATTGTTTCAGAAACAATTATTTTTAGCCAAAAGGCACAGGCTTTTTTTTTTTTAATTGAGAGGCGCTAGAGGTGATACCACACATAGCCGCATACACAGCTGCAGAGAACTGAGCATCTAGCCGCATTACTTCTGAACGTCCCCAGCACAGATTGTGTTCTAAGTTCCAGTGCATAACAAAATTCAGCCCTAAGGGAAGCACCAGCTGGCATGGACTCTTTGAAAGACTGTCTTTTTACTGCTAGTTCTGTGTTGGGTATCAAGCACACAACATCCCCTTTTGGGGGTGCTGATCTGGAGCTCACGTGTGGAATCTGGCACCCATCTGTAGTAGCAGCTGACATCAGTCACCTCCGCTTCTCAGGACTAGTGTCTTAGGAACTGATGTTGAGGTGTGAGAAGGATTTCCCAGAGCAGACTGTAGTCTGTCGTGTTCAGCACACAGGGAACTTAAGAACGGGGAGGAAGGGGTGGAAATTGCAGGGGATGGCAGTGTCAGTCCAGGGTCAGCCGCACTGACTCTGCTGTACTTCTTTTCCTTCCATGTTCACGTAGAAACCTGATGTCCTGACCACTGGAGGTGGGAACCCAATAGGAGATAAACTTAATGTCATGACCGCTGGGTCCCGAGGACCCCTTCTTGTTCAGGATGTGGTTTTCACTGATGAGATGGCACATTTTGACAGAGAGCGAATTCCTGAGAGAGTGGTACACGCCAAAGGAGCAGGTGAGAGCTATCTGTGTTCTTCACTCCTAACCTGGCTCAGAAGGTTTCCCAAAGCACCTGACAACCTGAAGTAGTTATCAGACACACATAGGCTTTCTTCAGTAAAACCCCAAATCTCCATTCTTGGAAGAAAGGAAACCTTTTCACTAATAGAAGAGTAGCCTAGGTTTTATATATATATATATATATATATATATATATATATATATTATGCAAAGCAATTTAAAAATATTTGTTCATTTATTATGTATGGGTGTTTTGCCTGTGCTCCATGAGTATAATTAGTTCCAAGGAGGCCAGAAGAAGGCATGGGATCCCCTGGAACTGGAGTTACAGGCAGTTCTGAGCTGTTGTACAGGCATTGGATATTGAACCTGGGTCCTCTGGAAGAGCAGCCAGTGCTCTTAACTGCTGAGCCATCTCTCCAGCCCCCAAACAGTTTTTAAGAAACTAACTTTTGGGAGCCGGGAAGATAGTTCAGTTGGTAATGTGCCTACTGCAGAGCTGTAAGGACCTGAGTTTATGTCAGCATCCACGTGTGAAAAATGCTGGCAGGCTATAGAGCGCTTGCAACCTCAGTGCCGGTGGGAGGGTGTGTGCGGGAGGAGGGGGAGTGGACAGTTTAGGCCAGCCAGCAGAGCCAAATTGATGAGCTTCAGGTTCAGTAAAAGACATGTCTGAAAAAATTAAGGTGGGAGGCAGTCAAGGGCATCCAATTTCTCCTCTGACCTCCACACTCATGCATATGAATACACACACACTCGCACCTGCATGCTTACATGGTGTGCGCACACACATATACAAACAAACAAACAAATAGTAACTTTCCAGCCGGGTGTGCCATGTACACATGTACCTGTAATTTCAGCACATGGGAAGTCGGGGCAGAGAGAGCCTGAGTTCAAGGCTAGCCAGTGCCAAGCAGTAAAATCCTGTCTCAGTAAATCAAGGGTTGGGGATGTAGCTCAGTACTAGGGTGCTTATCTAGCAAACTTAGGGTTCAGTCTCCAGCACCACACATACTAAACGGCAACCTTTCATTATTTTTCCATTATATAGTTCAGGGAAGGAAGGAAGACATAGATACAGAAACACACAACACAGCTGCAGCTTAGTTAAACCAACTCTGTTCTTTATGGGATAAATACCAAAACGAGCTGCAGAGTAGAACATAGTTGTGTGGAAATGGTGAATTTGTGTGATTTTTTGTTTCCTTTTGACTAACTTCTGTAGACCTTTGATCTTTTTATGGTGGATGTAAAAGATGATAATGGTGTTTCAAAGAAAAGCCCAGTAAGAAAAAGAGCAGCAGCCAGGTACTGGTGGCACACACCTTTAGTCCCAGCACTTGGGAGGCAGATGCAGGCGGGTCTTAGAGATAGAGGCCAGCCTGGTCTACAGATCGAGTTCTAGGACACCCAGGAATACACAGAGAAACCCTGTTTTGAAAGAAAAACAGAAACAAAACCAAAACAAAAAACAAAAAGGAAAAAAAAGGGAAGGAGCAGCCTAGGAAGGATGTGCCGCCCTTCTCAGCCTGCTTCCCTGCGCTCCCAGTTGGCCTTCCCGGTTGTTTCCTTGCTTCCATTTAGACAAGTTCCCTCCCGTCATTTTATGTCTTCTCTGTTGTCGCTTGGTATGCATTTCCATTTGCTGTTTGGCGGCTGTTCTTTCTCCACTCTTCTTCCCTGGAAATGGCTCCTCTATCTTTCCTTGCCCCGCCTCTACCTCAAGACTCCCTGAAGTCCTTTGCCATTGGTCAGCCTTGACCAACTCACTACTTATAGCCCCTGTCAGCGCCTCCTGCCTCCAGCTGTGGGCACTCATTTGAGCCCTGAGTGGCAATGGTTTTTCATTTGGCTCTTAACATTCTGTGTTCACTTACTTCTTCTCCCCGGTGGTATTGGAAGATCCTGGACTGCTGGTGCTGGGGGTTTGGTGGTTGTTGTCACAGGTGCCTGTTGAGGGCCTGATAGTCCGGGGAATTGTCTTGTGCTGAGAATTCTGCCTTTCTCGTTAGGTGCCTTTGGATACTTTGAGGTCACTCATGATATTACCAGATACTCTAAGGCTAAGGTGTTTGAGCATATTGGAAAGAGGACTCCCATTGCTGTTCGCTTCTCCACAGTCGGTAAGTTTCACATGCCGCCTTTGGTCCCTTCAACCCGCACCTTATTTGGGGCCATTTATAACTTAATCTCAAGAAAAACATACAAGAAATAGGAAACAAATATTTCTGTACATTTTAGCTTGTTCTACTTTATAGAAAATGTCTGGAGACCCAGGAAGTTACTGTTCCGTAACCACTGCAATCCTATGACATTTTGAAATGACTTCCTACAAGGGCTGTCTCTAAGAGAAGTTTGGAGTGGAGATCTTTCATAACCATTGTAACAACTGCCCTTACTGAGAATTAAGTCTAGACTAACAATAGTAATCTGTAGGTCTACTTTGCCCTATGGGATTAATCTATTCCAGAATGATTAAGACATTTTATTATTGTGTTACAGGATTAGTATTTATAGCTAACATTATCATGTTTATCCAAACACATCACAGTGCCTAATTAGTTAGGCTTCTCTGTTAGGTTCTGTGCTTAAAACAAACAAAAAACCGAGGCATGCAAAAATGAATGAGATAAATAATAAAGCTGTATCGTAGCTGATTTTCTTATTACTAGCTTCCCCACAACTTGCTCTTTCTTAAAATTTTTATTATTTTTATTTTATGTGTATGGATGTTTGCCTGCATGTATATCTGGGTACGATGTGCATGCCTGGTGTCCTCAGAAGCCAGGAGAGGGTGTCCTATCTGCAGGAACTGCCGTTAGATGGTTGAGAGGTGCTAGGAATTGAATCTGAGTCTTAACTCTGGTTAAAAGCAGCCAGCGCTCTTACCTGCTGAGTCATCTCTCTAGCCTCAGACAACTGTTTATTGCTCTAATCGTCATAATTATTTTCTTCTTTAATTACCTGCTTAAATGGATAATCCTGTCAGGTGTTGGGATATATATGATCTCTTATCGCTTTCAATTCATCCTTTTGTCTAGACCCAATTAGCAGTTAGGTTGTAGTCAAAACACCACAGACATTTAAATACCTAATCTGATTCCAGGAAGTGGACTGGAGATGGTTGATGCTAAGTTTCTCTGTGATTTATGGCTTCTTGGCTGCAGGGAGCTTGGCTGTGCTTCATTCTTCTCTTTAAATCCTCCAGCTGGAGAATCAGGCTCAGCAGACACAGTTCGTGACCCGCGTGGGTTCGCAGTGAAATTCTACACTGAAGATGGTAACTGGGACCTGGTGGGGAACAACACCCCTATTTTCTTCATCAGGGATGCCATATTGGTAGGTAGTGGACTGTTTTGCTCTCTGCAAGTGTTGTCGATTTGTATTGATTTCCAGTCCTCTTTGGGGATTGGCATTTAAGGATACGTCCTGGAGAAAGAAGAGAGTGTGGATTGTTAGTGTTGCATTTTTAAAATTTTTTTTCTTTCAGAATTTAGTATATCTTTATAACAGTGGTTCTCAACCTGTGCTGAGTTATCAACCTCCTCTGGGGGTCACATAGCAGATATCCTGCATATCAGATATTTACATTATGATTCATAGCAGTAGCAAAATTACAGTTATGAAGTAACAATGAAATACCTTTATGATGGGGATCACCACAACATGAGGAACTGTGTTAAAGGGTTGCAGTGTTAGGAAGAACTGCTGCTCTCTAAGTTCAAGTGATAATTCTCATTGGCCTTAGATTTGGATGTCAAGATTCACCGACCTAGTGCGGATAGTCCAGCTTCCATTGTAGAGCCTGCAGGATTAGTCAGCACTGGCTTTGTCCAATAAGCAGATAGAGGCCATTTTTGTTTGTGTGTGTCTGTGTTTGTTGGTGGTGGTGATGTTTAAAGAGATACTTTAGCTTTGAGTGCTTTTGATCCTAGAGTACCCAAATAATTGGTTGTATACGTTGATCGAATTTCACTTGAAAGTTTAGCAATCTAAGCTTCTGGAATTGGGTTGATCAGAATTATAATCCATAAAGGAGTCATAGACAGTATATCATGTAAGACACTAGATGCTATAATAATTCTTATAAACTTAGGTTTGTGACTTTCATTTTCTCTTTCTCTCTTCCCCTGCTCCCATTTAGTTTCCATCCTTCATCCATAGCCAGAAGAGAAACCCACAAACTCACTTGAAGGACCCTGACATGGTCTGGGACTTCTGGAGCCTCCGTCCCGAGTCCCTCCATCAGGTGAGAACCATTTCTTTTTCACGCTGTTAAATGCGTCACCTGGGATGGCATTGTTAATTAGGCCTTGCAGCGTGCTCGTTCTGCTCCAGTTGTCTTCTTGGGATTGGCTTCTGTCTTTTTGGAGTGCTTCTTCAGATTTCTTGATTGCAAAGTTTACAGTGGCACAGTGCTTATATGATTGGGAATCCTATCAGTTAGTATTTAGACGACTAGGAATAAAGTCTAGTCTGAGGTGAGGCTGTGCATTAGGGGGAGGAAAGTGTGCTAAAGTCTTTGCTATTAAAATGAAGTTTGAACAGCATGTGCCTCTAGCTTCCAGATTTACTTTAGTGTTTCTTCATAGAATTTTATGGTATTATTGGTTCGTGCTTTGTCATGCTCTACAATTTTTGTCATTTTTTTTTGTAGGCAAAATAATGTCAACTCTTCCCAGGGGAAATTAGTGAGTGCATTCCATGTCGTGAAGAATCTTCTGGAAATTCATGGATGTAAAAACTTGGAACACTTCAGTTTAAACAAGAGGATTTCCATTTCTGTTCCTAGGTTTCTTTCTTGTTCAGTGACCGAGGGATTCCAGATGGACATCGGCACATGAACGGCTACGGATCACACACGTTCAAGCTGGTTAATGCAAAAGGAGAGGCTGTCTATTGCAAGTTCCATTACAAGGTACTGTTGTCTGGGCAGTGGGTACAGGCTCCTCCTCCTCCTGAACTCTTTCTTTCTCCTATAAAGACTGAGCAGAGATGGAGCATTCTCTCACCTTTCTCTGACTTCCACCCAGGGTACAAAGAATTGATACAGTTGAATAGTACCGTGAATATTTTGTGAATTTTCCTAGACAAATTCAGGCTGCTCAATTAGAACTGTGAACAGTCGGTGTTGGATTCTTCCTTACTTGTATTCAGAGGTTGGGGTCCATGGCTTCTGTCTTTGGTACGATCTTGGCTTACGTTACAATGAGCGATACTTTACCAGTGAACTCGAGAGGGTTAGCACTGTTTTCTGAGCACCTCAGGAGGTTAAAAACTTCTGTTTCTAAACTACTGGTAAACTAGAAGGAAGCGAGTTCATGAGAAATGAAGTCTGCCTTGTTTTTGTGTCTGCGGTACTGGAACTGAACCTAGAGCCTCGCGCACGCTAGGCAGGTACCCTACCACTAAACTGCCGCATCCCCAGTACCTCGTGTATTTGAGACAGGATCTCATTAGCTTGCCCACTTAGCCTTGAACTTATTTGGTAGTTCAGCTGAGCCTTGAACTTGCAGTCCTCCTACCTCAGCCTCCTGAGTGTGGACTTTCAGGCCCACACTGTCAGGCTCAGCACATCTGTCCTTTTTTAAACAACATCCCACAGGCTTGCTGTCTTCTGTCATATTTTAATACTTATTTGAACAAGCTATTTGTAAGTATTAGATGGGAAAACAGTTTCCTTTATATCTTGGATCAATGTTAAGAAGACAGTTGGTCCCTGGTTTTGTAATCGCCAAAGGGAGCTGTGTAAGGTCACCTAGAGCAAGACTCAGGGACTTTGGGGGATAGGGAGCCTAGTCGGTAGCCCTGGAGTTAGGCCAACCTTAACTCAGCTCTTCACTATCCCAGATAGCTGCGACATTGGGCACATTGTTGAAAGTTCATTTCATTGTAAAATTGGGATGCCCCTCCAGCGTCCACAGACCTGAATAGATTGCTTACAGGCTTACTCAGCAGAGAATCCTAAGATAGATTGAGATGTATTTGGATTCATTCATTTGCTCGTTAGTATAGCTTATTCCGATTTATAGTTACTCTCTTTTTAACCCAAGGACTTTGGTGAAAATAAGAATATTGAATTGTTATGATACACTGAACATATTGGCTCACTGGGTAACCTGCAGGTGGTGGCCTTCATTTTTAAATCCTGAAGTTGCCTTTTCCTTTGGCCCCTTTCAGAGTTGATTTTGCTAAGTGTTTCCATGACATGTGGCTTCAGTTGACAGGAGTTCTGGGGAAAGTGATGTAATGCCTTCTTGAGAATGATTGGTTTATTTGGAAAGGCAGAATGTTGATTCTGCCAGCTCATAGAGAATTGGTATAGTGTAGCTACAATGAAACTCCTGGTAGCTTGGTGAACTTGGATCCTTTAATTTCTTAGCAAAACAAAAAGAAAACAGCAGAGATGGAGGGTTATGCTGATCACTATTTCAGGAATTTGAACTGTTTTAAAGTGGGCATTAGGTTATTTCCAGATTTCCGTGGTATCTAAGGCAAACGCTATGAAACAGCATGTCCAAGAGGCAGCTACAACTCTCAAGTTTTTCGAAGCAGTGTTCATCAGATGGCGAATGACTTAAGGTGTGAGACAGTGGACTGCTGTTTAGTCTGCACATGCACACACAGAGGCAGAGACACAGAGAGAGGCCCTATCATTGTGACGTTGAGGGGAACTGCAGATCCCTGCGCTGACATGATGTAGCATGCTGTGTTGCAGAGGTGGGATTTGAGAATTAGAGGATGAAGTTAGAATGTTGGTCCTCAGAGGCCAGGGAGGGTAGGGGCTGGAGGGATGGGAAAGGCTGGCTGATGGCAGGCGTCACAGTCGGGGAGGACCAAGTTCTAGTGTGCCCTTGCACCGCAAGTGACTGCACTGCAAACTTCAAAACCTGCAAGAAAAGATTTGAGTGTGCATGATTAATGCATCAGCTAAAAATAAATTTAAAAACCCTTTAGTTTTTATTATCTCTTATTGGCTTTAGTGATGAGAGTTTTTATTATTAAGAAAGTATTTTTCTGATTAAAAAGTAATATAAGCATAAAAGTATAAATGATGTAGAATACATAAAGGGAAAGAGAGCAATGACTGTAAGTGTGAAAGTGTGGAAGAAATTACCTTGACATTGAAGAGAAACAGGATAAATAAGAATAGTCAGATCTGAACAACAGAAGCATAATGTAAAGGAAGTGTCGTCTGGTTACGTTTTGGTTACCTCTTCCCTAAACTTGGTTTGAGCTTTCTTCTTTTTCTCTGCAGACTGACCAGGGCATCAAAAACTTGCCTGTGGAAGTGGCAGCAAGGCTTACCCAGGAAGATCCAGATTATGGCCTCCGAGATCTTTTCAATGCCATTGCCCAAGGCAACTATCCATCCTGGACTTTTTACATCCAGGTCATGACTTTTAAGGAGGCAGAAACTTTCCCTTTTAATCCATTTGATCTTACCAAGGTAAGTCAGCAGGACCTGTCGTCTTATGTCTTCCTTTTTATAATAATGAAATATTATTTTATTTTTATAGTTAACATAGTAATAGTAATAATAAATAGTCAGAGCTAAACATTTACAGTGATGGGCGCACTGAGTATGAGGTGGTATCTCTGCAAGGTCCTTGTGCCTGTGAGTGGGTGCCTGTCCATGCCTCATTCCCACTCCTGTGTGGGAAGTTTACTGAGGTCACTTTGGGTGCTTCCTGTGTTATTATCAGGGGACAAGGTTTGAAAAGCTAATATACTCTGGTTCCGCACAGTTGTCAATATTTGCCATTTACTATTTACAATATGATAATGCAGTCACCTGAAATTCTTATCTTGTTTCTATTAGGTTCAGCATTATTTTCATTGGTGTGATTATATTTGTGAGTTGGTGTTTTCATGAATACCTTTAATACCTGCCAGTGGGTTATCTGGTAATTATGAATACGACATTGTTTTCAGATTTGGCCTCACCGGGACTACCCTCTTATACCAGTTGGCAAACTGGTCTTAAACAGAAACCCAGTTAATTATTTTGCTGAAGTTGAGCAGATGGCTTTTGACCCAAGCAACATGCCCCCTGGCATTGAGCCCAGCCCTGACAAAATGCTCCAGGTAAGCCATTGAGCTGAGACATTCTGAGGCAGGTGTCTGTGTGTATCCACGCATGCATGTGCACACAGTGTATAACTTGTCATGGTCTATGAGGAATTGCTCAAACTTTTACCTGGATTTTAGTTGAGGTGCTTAATTCCTGTGAGATCACTGGGATGAAACATCCTTAGGTGGCCGGCCATTTTTTAGTTAATCAGTTGCAAACCACGTACATGATAAAAGTGTCTAATATTTGATGTGAACACTTGATCTCAGAAAATATATATAGTAGAACTGTCTCCCTGTTTTAGAAAAAAATAACATGATTAGCTCAGCCTGTAAGATATAATAAATGATTAGAATCACTGACAACATTATTTTATCCATTTCCTATTCCAAGGTGATATCTGCCTATTTTCTATCTGTGAAAAATCATTCATAGTTGATTTTTATTAGCCTGATTTTGTGATTAATGGCAATGAAATAGTTTAATCATGTGATCTCACCAGGCCTTCAGCATCCTTTAAACCGCTTTCTAGGGTGCTCGGCCAAGAGTTCAAAGAGTGAAAATTCTACTTTGGACCAGGAATCAGTAGGAAAATAATTGGCTTAAAAATTGCTGTGCAAACCAATCTTTTGTGATTTTAGACTCTGACCACAGAACATGTTAAAGATTAGATCTAGATCAGACCACAGAGGCTGAAGGTTGCTGCTGACGTCAGTTCTGATTTAGGCAAGCGTCAGGTTGCTTGGAGAGCAAGCTGAGTTTTTTCATGTGTCTGTGGGTTACTTTTGCTGTGACACTGGGGACATCTTACGCTTTTTTCATTATACAAGCTGAGCCCCGCCCTGCTGGGTGTGCTGCTGTGAAAGGCTGGGCGATTGTAGTGTAAGGCAGAGTGTGATGGTGGATCTGAGGCTGAAATGTGTGAGATGGGGGTCAGTAACAGAGTCTAGGAACAAGATGGCGTTCGAGGTAGAGTTTCAAGATGGAGCACAATCCAGATTTTCAACAGGACAGGAAGCAGTAGAAGGCATGTGCATAGGCACAGCCGTGCGCTGTGTTGCTAGTAATTAAACAGCATACCCACTGTGTCCTGAACGAGAGGAATCGAGTGTGTGCACATTCACCACGTCTGTGTTAGAGGAGCCTTTAAATGCTGGACGTTTGTACAACTCCACTCTGGGAAGACAGAAGGATTATTCAGTTTTGAGAAGCATGGCCTGGTGGCTATCAAGTAGAATAACTCTTCTCAGTGATGAGCAGTAAAGGAAGGAGCTGGGGTTAGGAACAGAAAGGGAACTGGAGTAGGGCGGTGCAGTAAACAGACATATCTGGGCCTGCCACCGCCTTTCCTGCTTGGTGGGCAGAAAAGGACTGAACTGTGTGATTAGGGGCTATCCTGGCAGGCAATCATCATGGATGGAGCTCAGATTGCATAATCCTGGTATTGAGAACATAGATAGAAAAATGAAAGGTGATCCAGGTCTACTCAGGAGTCCAGTTCACCAGTGTTCTTTGGGACTACAGAGAGCGGCTCAGTCACACAGTTCAGTGAGAACACTGAAGACTGGGATGGAGCACTAGGCCCGGGCGAAACACCCACAGCAACTGTGTATTCTGTGCGACAACAAGAAAACAAAAGCAGTCCAGACATGGAGTTCTAATTCTGTGGTGCGTGTGAGGAGACACACAGTTGGGGAAGGACTGTAGGGCTCCTTTAGCCATTTGGTGACCAGGGTGGGTAAGGGCTGTAATCTCAGAAAACCCTGGGAAGATTCTTTTCTGGGAATATTGGGGCAGAGAGCAAGTTAAGAGGGCTGCAGCTACCCCGGCAGAGAACGAATACTGAAACTGGCCAGTGTCCTTGCTTGTTGATGGACAGTATCTTTGCTGAGGTTTAAACAAGGTCATGTTCATAAATCTTAAAACTTAATCCAGAACAGTAAGCCAGAGCATCGGGAAACAGCCAGACTCGTGTAATGCAGGAAACAGAGAGACTGTACCGAGTGTCTGGCTATGCAGCTGTGTGGCCTTTCTTTGCTCCCGTGCTCGGTCATTTACAGCTGGGATCTGGAAAGCAGTTGTGTTGGTTGCGTGAGTAGGGGACAACTATTTGGCCAGGTAGAGCCACGGGGTAAAGGACAAAGCCTCGAGTCAGACCCCCATGTGAGTCCGTGTCAGTGTGTGTGCTCCTGTGTCCCTTGCTCCACCTGTGTACTGTGACAGGGAGTGTCTCCACTCATAGATGAGGTTACAGTTGCCTGCTAAACAGAAGCTGGTCGAGCCGGAGTGTTGTGCTGGAGGCTCCATCCGGGAGCTACCCATGACTCCATTCCATCGTCTAGCCCGTTGATGGAGTTGGGGCACAGCTTCTGGAGTCAGTGGAGGCAGCCAGCTCCTTTCTGTGGCTGGGGTCTAGTGCCACCTGCATGACTAGCCATCTAAATGTTACCTGGGTGATGTGGGTGATAATGGGAAGCAGGCTTATTTCGCCACCGTGTTGGCAGAATCAGTGGGACCGCATTAAGCATGGCAGTGTGAGCGATTCATACAGAATAACCTCTGTATTTGCCGTCTTTGTCTTGGTGCTAATGCTCATTTTAAAAATGGAGTTCAATTTTAAAATTTTAAATCAGGTTTAAACTAGCATATACATTAATGAGTTTTCATTAAGACATCCCTATTTATATTGTTATATTTCCCCTCCCCCACCCTCCCTCCTCTTCTCTCCCCTCCCCATACTGCTTTTCCTCGCCAATCTCTTCGACCATTATGTCACATTTATTCTGTAATCCCTTCTGTTTTTCCTTCTCCCTTAAAATCTCTTCACCCCCTCATGATCTCTTTTCTAGTTTTTAAAACCTTGGTTTTTATTTTACCTTATGCAATCAGGAACAGAAGAACACTGTGTGAAAGTCAGGTAGTGACCAAGGCTGTGGAAGGATTGCCATGGAGTAAAACCTTGCATCGTGAGATGGTTCAGTGATGAGAGGTTAAGATCAACGCAGAGCAAACCCTAAAGTTTTCTGCTGGTGTCGAGAGGCTTCTCTTCCTGCCTTGGGAAATACAAGGCCTAATTTGCATATTCAGTTTAGCCTCACAGTCATTACCTGTGGCTGTGGAGGGCCAGTAGCTCCAGCCACAGCTTTCTCTCCATGTTTGTTGGTCTCAGAATACAGAGTGTGTCCAGTTCCCATGTGCAGCGTGGGAAATGCTTCTTTGAACAGTTTCCGCACAGCTGGCTTTCTAGAATTATGCTGTGTTTTATGAGCAAAGGTTCAGTTCTTTCCCAGGAGTAGAGGACTGGGGAGATGGAGAATTAATTCAGTGAGGCAGAATGTGAAATACCATACCAAGGCACTATCGCGTCCTGGGGAATGGGCAGGTATCATTGTCTAGGACAGAAGTAAAGTTGGACATTAGGAATGATTTTTTTTTTTTAAAGGAAGAATGCATTCTCTAGTGGGAAAAGACTTGGATCTGCTGAGCAGAGCTAGGCAGGGGTATGCAGTAATCATGTACTTGAATTTTTAGAATGATGTTTGTGGCACATTTCCTATTTAATAAGCAACTGTTCCTAATGTCTTCCGTGTGTACCACCATAGGGTCGCCTTTTTGCCTATCCGGACACTCACCGCCATCGCCTGGGGCCCAACTATCTTCAGATTCCTGTGAACTGTCCCTATCGTGCTCGAGTGGCCAACTACCAGCGGGACGGCCCCATGTGCATGCACGACAATCAGGGTAGGCCTGATATATCTGACTCCTTGTAAAGGCAGAGAGCATGGAAGTGGATGGGCTGGGATCCAGGCCAGTGGTTCTCAAACTAGCCCGCTTGAGACCTCCTGCTCTGTAACATGCTCTGCAGATGCTGCCGGCCACCCAGGTCTGATGCTCTTGAGCTGCCTGTGGGCTCTTCTTGTTTCTGTCTGTGCTATTTACATTTTTGAGTTGTCCTCCACCCTTCAGCTTGCCCTTGCCCAGAACACTACAGAGGAAGCTGGGAAGACGAGCTTGCACAGGGCCGTAGTGGTGTGTACTCAACCTAGGTTACAAAATGCACAGATCCCCACGTCATTCTTACTGGGACTGAGACCTTGGAAATGCTAAGGCACAAAGTTCTGGTGAGGCTGGAGGACTAGATCTGCCTGGAATTTGGAAGGGAAGGGAGAGAGAGAGAGAGAAAATCAAGGAAGTCTTTTCTACATTCTGTCATGGACCGGCCTCATCAAAAACACTTCTTGCCAGGGTAGGAGCATGGGGTTTTTGAAATATTAGTAAAGAATATGAAGACACGTGAAAAATAATAACAGCAACCATAGAAAGTACCAGGAGGGCATTCCATTGAATACTGCAATCACCTGCATTTATTTTTCCATATGTTTTTATACCCAAATACAAATGAGGGGAGAATGTAACAAAAGATTTTATTAACATGATACAAAGGACAACTCAAACAGTCAACCATTTTAACACTCTGAGACATTAAATCATTAGCATTTTGTTTAGGCAGTGAAGCTACTCCAGACCACATATCCTGAAGACAGCCACTCCCCAGGTGACCTCATAATTACAAAAGAAGCTTCAGAAGTACATTTGCATATCCTGACCACCTGTCAGGATGGCATGGACCTGCTTGTATGAGCTATTTTAATGTCAAAAGAGTGAAGTAATTACATCCTGAATTGGGACTTGCAACTACACTTGTCAGACACTTAAAACAACCTCCAACTCTCTGACTGCAGATAAGGTAGAAATAGCTCACATTTTTGGGCCTTCTCCCAGGTTGAATTTACCTGAATTGTCAACTGAGATGATGTTCTTCTGCATTTGGGTGTTTTGAGCTTCATTTGTCAAGAGCATGACTTTTCCTATTTAATTATCTTTTTTGATGCTGTTGCCCAGACAGCCTCGGGTTTGATTCTGATTAGCCATACTGAACATTTGGTTGCTGTGCTTTCTTTTAATATTTCTTCTAATAAATAACTTGGTTTTTAATTTCCTGCTGGGTGCCCATCTTTCAGCAATAGGCTGCAGAAATTGATCTCTGTAGAAGTTTGACCAGTGATGTTTATTTGTAGCCATTGCTATCTATATGAAAAATTAAAGGTGTTGTATATTATAGGGTACACTTCCAATAAAAAGAATATGTATCTTAAAGGGAACTTGAAAAATAGATGATAAAAAGTGACTTAAGAGTTCTGACACCCAGAGGCCATGGTGATTGCATTTTTATGTATTTCTTGCTGTTCTTTTCAGTGATGACTTTTACACATCTAATTGTCTTTGTACATGCCATTCAGTGTTTGCGCCCCACCCCCCTCTCCGGTCATCACTCCCAGGCCTCTCTGGTATTTACTGAGCTTGTACCCTTTCTGCCAAACTCCACTGAGTGAATATAGTATTTCTACTCTCTTAGGACTCTGGAGGCATGGGCCTGAAGTTACAGCCAGTTCCTGGTCTGTAAAGTCTGTATGTGTCTTTTCATTTTTTCATTCTCCCAGACTTTGTCGTCGTGTCGTGCCCCCCCCCCCCCCCCGCATTTCTTTTGTTATTGCAGCTGTGCCTGGCACAGACATCTGTGTTTATCTTGAGCTTCATTTGTAGCTAATTGTTTCATGTTTGCATCATTGATACACTTGTGAGAAAGCTGCTTTGGGGTAGATGTTGAAGCAGCCCCCTGCTTGATTTTTGAGTGCATTTGGGCTATGCTGTGGAAATTCTCATGAAAGAACTTAATTGTTCCCACTTGCCAATACCTTCAAGACAACTCCCATTATTTGGAAATAGAATTTAAAAATTCTCAAAGGGTGACTTCTTAGTGAAGAAATATTGTGGTGCCTGGCTGTTGAGCCCTCTGCCTTTCGTACCAGCACAGCAGCTCCAGGGCTACTTTCTGAAACTGAAGGCCCCAATAGAATAGCCACCCTCCCCCAATGCCACATGCCTTTGGTGTCTTGATCACTGTGATAGGAAGCATCTTCTAATTATCCACAGTAGGTAATCTGTCCCTGCAGAGAGCTATGAAGCTTTCCAGGCAAAGGCTTCTTCCTGTAAGCCCCTTGTGTTCCTAGGCAGTGTTCTTGTACAGGCAGTGTAGACTCTGATAGGCTATCTGCTGATATCAGCTAAAGCAGGGTGTGGTCTGGAAAGTATGTGTACCAAAACAAGGGGCCATTGAGATGACTCAGAGGGTAAGGGCACCTACTGCCAGCCTGAAGACCCAAGTTCAATCCTTGGGACCCACGTGGTGGGGGGAGAGTTGACTCCCACAAATTGTCCTCTGATCTCCACACATGTTCTGTGGTACAAGAACACACACAGTAAATAAAAATTAATTAAAAAATGACAAGATGAGAAAAAGAAAAGCTTTGTCATTTATCTCAGGATCATAAAGGTTGTGCAAATATATCTGCCAATATTCTGTTCAATAAATCCAGATAAATGAATGCTAACATATTGCAAATACAGATTAAAAAAGCACCCTTCCCTTTTAAAAAACTTTTCTTTAGGGAAGAAAATAAAAGTAGAATTGAGGTGAGCATTAGTCTGCCAAGGAGAAAAGTTCTAAAATCCGTGTGAGAAGAGTGACATCAAGTTTTCTCATGGTGACAGAGGCAGAAATGTAGGTTCTAACCCCAGCCCCCCCAGCCCCAGCCCCTAGGTCAGCAGCCCTGGACATCTCAGAGCTTCACATTTGGCCTGCAGGGGAGGGAACAGGAATAGAGTTAGGGTGCTCTGCACACTAGAGAGTCACTGTGTGGATGACGCCTACATCTGAATGAAACTGTCAGATCTCTGGACCGATCTCAGTGGCAACCACAGCTTTGAAGATTGTTCCTGGTGTAGATAAGCCAAGAACCTTTGAGGTATTGACACAGCCTTTGAGATCTCCTTATTCAGACTTAGAGGGAAGCAGCCCATGTGAGCATTTAGGGAGGGCAGCATCTGTCAGCTGAGCCTGAAGCTAGACCTGGGGAGTGAGGAACCATTTCCCAGCATGTGAGGTGAATACATTGGCACCTAATGTATGCGTGTCTGGTTACACTGATGATGTGGGGATATTTGTCGGTTCCCTAAGTAGGTCTCTGCTTCTCTTTAAAGGTGGTGCCCCGAACTATTACCCCAACAGCTTCAGTGCACCGGAACAGCAGCCCTCAGCCTTGGAGCACAAGTCCCAGTGCTCCACAGACGTGCAGCGCTTCAACAGTGCTAACGAAGACAATGTCACTCAGGTAATGGCTTCCTTGGCCCCGTGGTGGGCACTTGGCTGGTTTTCTTGTCAGTGCCTCATTATATAACCCTATCGGCCTCATTATATAGCTCTGTTGGCCTAGAACTTGCTGTGTAGACCAGGCCAACCTTGAGCTCATAGATACCTACTTCCGTCTCTCAAGTGCTGAGACTAAAGACATACGCCGTCACATTGACTTACTGTCCACTTCTTAAGGTGCCTAATGCATCTTGAATTGAAGTCAGAGAAAACTTAGCGCTAACAGTGAATCAGGCTCTCTATTGTCTGGAGCCAAAGGGTAGTACCATATTATTCTTTCCATTCAACATTTGGAGACGCAGTCTCAGTTCCCCTAGCCTTTATTGAAGGGATGCAATTGGGAATGTTTGGGAAAAATGATTTCCTGAGCTTCTAGGAAATGGGCAAGTGAGACATGAGCATCCTAGCAGAACAGCCAGTTTCAAGACGTAGACCTGGAGATCCAAGACAGCTGTCGAGGGCGGGGAATGCGGTACAGCGCTTGCCTTGCCTTGTGCAGCAGGGCCTTGGGTTTGAATCTGAGCCACAAAATACAGAACACCATCAGCAACAAGAATATGTGGGGTTCCATGCGGGCTCCTGGGCACGTGGCTCAGCTGTTCTCCAGATGTTCTCTTTGTTCCCACTGTGGGCCCCCGCTTCCCCTCTCAACTTCTGCTGCTTGTACATGCCCGTGAGTTACTCCTTTATGGCCATTTTTCTTTTCTCCTTTTTTGAGCGCCTTCCACTCTGTCTCTCAGTAGTCAGATGATCTTGGCCGATCCTCTCACCAGGTTGTGCCCTTGGCCGTGGCTCAGCCTGCTGCTAACTTCTCTCGGTCAGGTGCTCACCCTGTTTCCAGTCATGTGTGGCTGGCTTCCCTGTGGGCTTTTCCGGTGACAGCTGTGGGAGCTTGTGTGTGGGCTGATGTACCCAGTGCAACTCCCACCACGCCCAGCTAAAGAATGAGAGTATGGTTGCTCCACAGTCCTGTGTTGGGAGCATTCTGCAAATTGATATTGAAATTCAATTAGAACTATTTTTATTTTCTCAGTTTGAAAATATAGATTCCAAGTGAAATATTTATAAATATGTAAATGAGTCTTCGTTTGAAATGTGTGTGTGTGCTATTTTATTGTGGGATATAAAGCATATTTAGGTGAGCCTAAAATGACTTGGAAAGGCTTTTATAGTAAATGTATTATGTTTAGAGGTATGGGTAACATCAGGTGTATTGCAGTGCAGCCTCTGCTGCTCAAGGAATCTGCTTTTGTGAGGTTAAGGCAGGAAGAAAGCACGCCATGCAGCTCCTATAGAAGCCAGCTAGTTAACGAGACTGCCGCTTGCACATTAAGGCTTGCCGTGTGAGCATCCTTAGGACCCTCTTTTAGTGAGAGGTTTCCTTATCACGATGTAGGGCTCATACTTTTAACCAGCTATCATACTGGCATTTTGGATTCAAGCATACTGGTGCACTAATAAAAGTCTTGTGAGAAATACCTAAGAAGCTTCATGTTGATTTCCTTACGCGATGCATGTGGCTTTCTCCACCTAGCTTAGAGGACTTGTTCATGTCAGACCTGTCCTCGCAGGAACAACATTGTAAGGACAGATTAAAAGCTTTGGAGCGGGCCTGGAGAGATGGCTCAGTGGTTAAGAGCACTTACTGTTCTTGTAGACGAACAGGGTTCAATTCTAGCACCCTCATGTGGCTCACAACTGTCCAAAACTCCAGTTCTAGGGGGTGTGATGCCCTTGTTTGACCTCCCTGGGCACCAGGCAAGCATATGGTACACATTATAATACATGCAGTCTGAACATATAAAGTGAAATAAATCTAAAAAGGAAGGAAGGAAGGAAAAAGGAAGGAAGGAAGAAAGAAAAACAGAAAAACTTTGGAGAACTAACAAAGATGGGATTTAATGACCAAGATCTCAGAAAAGTTGCAGAATAAAAAGTTATCTGTTGCTGGTTGTTTTTATTCTTTGCTTTTTTTTGCTCTTTTGCGGGGGCTTTCAAATTATTATTTCTTGTAAACGCCCGGCTTAGCTTGGCTTGTTTCCAGCCAGCTTTTCTCAACTTATCCCATCTACCTTTTGCCTCTGGGCTCTTATCTTTCTCTACTTCTGTGTATCTTTCCTTTCCTTCTTATTCCGTGTCTGGCCCCTTCTTTTCTCTCTCCTTTTTCTCTTGCTCCCTGTATTTATTGCCTTTGTCTGCCAGGCCTGCCTGTCCTTTCGCCTGCCTCGCCATTGACTGTTCAGCTCTTTATTAGACCAATTAGATATTTTAGACAAAGTAATACAGCTTCATGGAGTTAAACAAATGCAATATAAAAGAATGTAATGCATCTTTGCATCATTAAACAAATGTAACACATCTTAAACTAATATTCCACAACAGTTGTGTGTGTAGATAGTTGGGTTACAGAATTCCCGCATAATTGACAGTGAGCTCCCATGACAAGCTGGCTGTAGTGAGCTGCTGGAAAGGTTTCCAGAAATTCCTTCCGGGGCAGTGAGATGACTTAGCAGGTAAAGGTGCTTGCAGCCAAGCCTGACAACCAGAGTTTGATCTCCAGAACCCGCGTGTAAGAAAGAGCTGACGCCCGCGAGTTGTCCTCTAGCATCTACACATGCACACGTAAGTGTAAGCTTGTGCACGACAAACAAACAAATGTAAAAACTCCCTTGTGGTTCAAGATGATAGGTATAGATGGCCTGCCATCCTTCCATCCTTCCTTCCTTTCCCCACCCCCTCCTTCCTTCGCTTCCTCCATAAACAAGCTATATAAAATGTTCTGAAAAGGTATGGCAGCTCAGTTATTACACGCTATCTTTAAGGTCCTGTAACGGGAGTGAGTCACAGTAGTAACTGGAGGTATGCTAGAAGTATGTATCTGGTGGTGGTGGGATTCTTTTTTGGGGGGGAGGGTTCAAGACAGGGTTTCTCTATGTAACAGTCCTGACTGTCCTGGAACTCACTCTCTTACTCTGGCTGGACTCGAACTCAGATCCACCTGCCTCTGACTTCTGAGTGCTGGGATTATAGGTGTGTGCTACCCCCGCCCTGTGTGGTGGGACTGGTTTTTCTCTTTGTGAAGGTGTTAGGTCTTCAAAGGGTTAAAGAACTGCAAGTTTCATAGGTTGCAGAAGGCTAGAACTGGTCTCAACGTATCGCCACTGTGGAGATATTGCCCGTCGGCCTGAGAATGCCTCTTGGAAGCATGTGGGCTCTAAGTGTGAGAATCCTGAGAAATTTTTAATCCTGAGAAAGTTGGGTGTGTACACATAGACACAGACCGGCAGACAGACAGACAGACACTTGTACATATATGCACACGCACATTCCTGTACAGAGACACAGGGAAGAATACTGGTTACGAGCTACTGTCACCAAATGAATGCAGAACAGAAATTAGTTCAACACAGATGGCAGTTATAGTTAAAATTTTTCAGTAATTTTTTTTTTTTCTAAATTGTGTATTTCAAATGTAGACTCTTGGGTGAATTTTGTTCATGGTAAAATGGCCGTTCTATTTTTTATTATTGCTTGAGCAGGTGCGGACATTCTACAGGAAGGTGTTGAACGAGGAGGAGAGGAAACGCCTGTGTGAGAACATCGCCGGCCACCTGAAAGATGCTCAGCTCTTCATTCAGAAGAAAGCGGTGAGTCCGTCTTTGATAGCTGAAGGGTGCCACCTGCTGGCTTATAGAGATAGTGCAGCCGTGTGGGAGAGCCTTACACGGAAAAGCCTAGTTTCCAGATTACCTGAGCTAAAATGACCTTTAAACCGTGCGGCAATTCCGAGTCAAACTACGATTTTCTTGTCTTGATGTTTTGTCTGGTGTGATAACTCTCTCATTCTTACCTGTTTTTCCAGCGTGTAGAAATTTAGTTGAGTTTAAAGTAAATTCTTGTGTATGCTGTTTAATTCATCTGCAGTCCCTTCTGCTCTCAATAGTGTGTCATGGACAGATGTGGCTTTGCTTTAGTCTCATCTAAGCTTTTCAGAACAACACCTGCATGCACGCACCTACCAGTTTTGTGGTTTGAACCCTGTGTCAAGGCTCAAGTGTCATGAGTCTGGGACTCTCCTTCAGGCAGAGTAGAAGCAGGCTGAGTCAAGGTGCTGGGATGTGTCTGCTGGCTGCTCTTTGAGCTACATGAAGCCCTCTCTCTGGCTTCTAGTTTTTTTGGTTTGTTGCAGGTGTACATTCATTGTAAACATAGTAGCCCTTCGGTTTCCTCTTGTTAGCTGCTGCTTCTCTGATCATAGGACCACTCTTTGGAATGTTCTAGAACCCAGGTCAAGAACCAGCAAAGAGCCCAGTGGGTAGGCAGGGCAGGTTTTATCTCTTGTTCCTGATGAGAGTAGTGCAGCCTGGCAGAACTGGGCTCGCATCCTGGCAGTCTCCTGTCACACACACTGAATTGCTAAGGCTTTCTGTTTGTTCCTAGTGTCCCGCCTCCTCTCTGGAAGAGAGCTCCAGAGTTGCTGGAGCACAACTGCTGGCTGGGAATTCCTTCATGGAGTTGCCTGGCAGGTACCAGGCTTGTGAACTTTCTAAATCTAGGCAGTGTCAAGTCTGTTCCTGCATACAGATTATGGACTTCTGAAATATCCAAATTTGAGGTCAGCTGTTTACAGGCTGTGTATCCCCCCAGTAGCCCATGAGCTTGGTTGTGTGCTTTCTCCCTCAACAACAAACAGTTCTTAGAATTCTCTGGTGGTGTTTAGTTGTCCTGTGATTCATTTCAGTTGTGACAGGAGTCCCTGGAATTATAATCATAGATCTAGGGGGTCAACCCTGTAAGACCCCTTCCACTTTACATGTCAAAGATACCTGACACATCCATAAGTTCTGACTACTGGGACTGGAGACATGGCTCAGAGGTTAAGAGCACATGCTGCTCTTCCAAGGGTCCTGAGTTCAATTCCCAGCAACCACTTGGTGGCTCACAATAGGCGATCCTGAGATCTGGTGCCCTCTACTGGCGTGCAGGTGTATATGCAGGCAGAACACTATGTACATAATAAATTAAATAAATAAATCTTAAAAGTTCTGACTACTGTCCCAGGGTTCCCTGGATCATCTGCCAAGTTTAGTGATTGGCTAGGACGGCTCTCAGAACTCAGGAAAACATGTTGTAGCATTACCTGTTCATCATAAAGGATATCCAAAGGATATCTCCGCACTCCTTAAATGGAAGGACATAAGCTAGGTTTGTGGGAAGGGCTGGCAGTTCCCACGCCTCTCTGCTACATCACCCTCCCAACACCTGCATGCACGCACCTACCAGAAGCTCCACGAACCCTCTCATACAAGGGCTTTCATGGGCATGGCTGGTGAGGCCGTCATCTCTAAGGTGATTGGGCACCATCTGGAGGCCCTCTGCCCTCCCTGGATGCTCAGCGTGGATTGGAAATCCCAACCTTCAAGTCCTCTGTTTGTTGTGTCTGGTACCAGCTCCATCCTGAAGCTCATCGGACTTTCTACAAACCTCCTCAGTGGCACACTGAAGACGGTAAATTCCAAGGCTTTAGGATCCACGGGCTAGGAGCGTAGGATAAAGACCAAATGCGTTTCGGTGGTACTACATAAGTGTAGCTTGCTTTCAGGATCCATGTGCCAGGAACACAGGATAAAGACCAAATGCGTTTCGGTGGTACCACACAAATGTAGCTTCCTCATTTTATATGTGTCTTCCTTTGACTCCAGGTCAAGAATTTCTCTGACGTTGACCCTGAATACGGGGCCCGCATCCAGGCTCTTCTGGGTAAATACAATGCTGAGAAGCCTAAGGTGAGTGAGTCATAGTGGTGGGACTGCAGAAGAGCGCGCACTGGGCTGGCTCACATACAGTTTGGTCTCCACTGGCATTACCTTGTCAGTGCAGCAGCTACTGGGCATTTTCTTAGAGATGTAAAGAACTGGCCTGCGCAACACATATGCATCATTTATCTCCACACAATAGGACATCTTTCACGGGGAATGCGCTTCTGGGTTGTTGGGAGAGAGATGCCCCAGTGCCCGTGAGTCAGCTAACATGCTGGTCTTCTCTTCCTTCACACAGAACGCCATTCACACCTACGTGCAGGCCGGCTCTCACTTTTCTGCAAAGGAAAAAGCTAACCTGTGAGGCCCAGGTGCTCAGCCTCGCCCTCCACCGAGATCTCTCCTGAAGCAGGGCACAGGGCTCGCCTGTAGCCACCGCTGAACCGCTCTCCCCCGCCAAAGTGCAAGCTCATGCTGATGTGTTTAAAGTGATAATCGGGCTTCTAGAGTGAATAATAGCAATGCTTTTGATGCTGTTTCCCAAGGGGGAACTAAAGGTTAGGGCTTAGCAGTCACTTAACAGAAACGTGGATCTACATAGGACTTCTGTTCGATCATGCACTCAGAATGACTACATTTAAATGATTACAAGAAATGTTTTCTAGGCAGAAACAGAATTTGATTAGATAAGATAAAAATCTTGGTGAGATTGATGTTTTCTCATGTTACCTCATGGCCTGAAATATATACATTTCTCTCTCTCTCTCTCTCTCTCTCTCTCTCTCTCTCACACACACACACACACACACACACATAAATGAAGAAGATAAAGATGTTCCACTCAGAAATTTTTTTATTTTTCTAAGATCCTTATAAGCAAACCCATACTTAATACATAACTTTAGCACTGTTGAAACTTAATGTTCGTTCCTTATCAGATTCTTTTTTTCAGTTGAAATGGTGTTTATGCTAATATACAGTGATTTCACATAGGTTGATTTGTACTTCCTTATGTTTTTACAATAAAATGATCTACATGTGCCTTAGGATTTTATTGCTGTGAAGAGACACCATAACCATGGCAACTCTTAGAAAGAACATTTAATTGGGGGTGGCTCACTTACAGTTTCAGAGGTGTCGTTCCTTATCATCATGATGGGGAGCTTGGCAGCATTCAGGAAGATGTGGTGCTGGAGCTGAGAGTGCTATGGCTTACTGGCAACAGGAAGTCAACTGAGAGACTGGGAAGTATCCTGAGCTTAGGAAACCTCAAAGGCTACCCGACAGGGACACAGTTCCTCCAACAAGGCCACACCCACTCCAGCAAAGCCACACCTCCTCATAGTACCACTCCCTAAAAGATTATGGGAGCCAATTACATTCAAATTACCACACTGGTGTTTGATTTCTTTCAACTCTCTGTATAATGTGGAATGTGCCACTAGATAACACAAGCATTGTCTGTCTTAACAACGGAAGTACCAGCAGCCAGAAGTCACCGTTTGTTTTTGATTGACTTTTTGGCACACTGAGCAAACAGTCAATGTCTGGACTTTGCCAATTCCTCTACCTGGCGCTCATAAAAAAGCCCTTGGGAGCTGAAGCGATTGCACAGAGGTTGGGAACAACATGTACAGCTTTCAGGACATGAGTTTGGTCCCCGTGCCCGCGTTGGATGGCTCACAACCGCCTGCAGTTTCAGAAAACTCCGAGGCCCCCAGCTGAGAAACACAAACTCTGTCCCTTTCACCACCAGCTTCGTTACCCTGAATTTCCCCTGTGTGAGCAGATTAAAACCTGGTCTATCTGTAAACCCAGACAGTAAGTATACCTGTTTACAGCCGCTGCCGAGTCCCGTCAGAGCAGGAACCTACTGCAATTGTCTGTCAAGTCTGTAAGATGAACTACCAATGGGCAAGGAGGGTTATCCATGTAGGGTCGGGGAGTTTAGGACCTACTCTTCTGCTTTATCATATTTCATTTCCTAAAATAAGTTGGCAGTTAACAGCCACACGCTCTAGCATGTTTTTTTCATCTAATACTTAGGAGTAACTTCTAGAAGTAACTTCAAGAAGCCTCTTGTGACTTTCAAAGATGGAGACATTGATGAGGTTCACTTCCCTCGTTAGGTTTTATTTCTTGTCTAATTATGTTCACTTAAGGGGCACTAAGGTTGTTGCCTTAGAGTTACAGAGCTAAATGTCTAAGGAGGGTGCGAGAGGCAGTGCGGGTATCGGTGCCTAGACACATGGCTGGCTTTGGCCTGGCCATGGCCACTCTACAGTCCGGTAGTTTCCAACAACAGTCATGTGTCAGCCCTGGGGCCAGTTGGCCCAGTCCAGCCTGGGGTCAGCTGGGGACAGTTTAGCAAGGGCAGCTGTGTCACATGTCTCTACTCTCCCGGACCCATAGTGATTGCGAAGTCAAGATCGCAATCTCAGTTGTAGGCGTGCTTTTCAAACCTTTGTGCCACGTCCTCTGGTATTTCTCTGGCCAAGGCCAAAGGCATGGGGTTAGGGGCATTTGCTACACGGAGGGGACATGCCTGTGTTGACGTGAGTAGATGCACTGAACAATACCCCACTGTAGACCCCCGCCCCCATTGTGCACCCCCGGAACCTTCCAGCCATTGATCTGCCCCCATTGTGCACTCCCGGAAACTTCCAGCCATCGATCCGCCCCCATTGTGCACCCCTGGAACCTTCCAGCCATCACATCAATCCGCACCCATTGTGCACCCCTGGAACCTTCCAGCCATCGATCTATCCCCATTGTGCACCTGGAACCTTCGATCCGCCCCCATTGTGCACCCCCGGAACCTTCCAGCCATCGATCTGCCCCCATTGTGCACCCGGAACCTTCCAACCATTGATTTGTCCCCGCATTGTGCACCCCCGAACCTTCCAGCCATTGATTCATCCCCGCATTGCGCACCCCCAGAACCCAGCCACCTTTTCACTGTGATCTTTCACACACCTGCCTTCCCTTTCATTCTGCTATAGTTTATTTTGAGTGTGAATGTATCCACGTATGAGTGAGAATGTGTATGCGTGCCTGTGTGTGCACGCGCGCGCGTGTGTATGTGTGTGCACATGTGGAGGTCAGGGGACAGCTTTTGGGAGTTGGTTCTCTTTTCACCATGTGGGACCCAGGGTTTGCACTCAGGTTTTCAGGCTTGTGTCTATACCCGTGCACTGAGCCGTTGCACTGGTCCAGGAAAGAATAGTAACTACTTTTGCCACAAGCTGTTTGGCTGTTTCCTGGTTTCTTAGTTCATGGAATAATCAAAGGGCAAAAGACCAAGTTCTACTTTAAATTGAGAGACAAAAGGAAGGGTGAAAAACTCTTATGGAGCTTTGAAAGGTGTAAGAGATTAACATGAACAAATTTAAAATGTTGTACTTTGGCTGGGTGGTGGCGCATGCCTTTAATCCCAGCACTCGGGAGGCAGAGGCAGGCGGATCTCTGTGAGTTTGAGGCCTGTGTGGTCTACAGAGTGAGTTTCCAGGATAGGCTCCAAAGCTACAGAGAAACCCCATCTTGAAAACAAAAAAAGAAAAGCGAAGTTATACTTTAAGCGGATTTAAGGCCCCACATGTTAGACTGCCGTCTGCTGTGGGAAGCTGGTGCAGATCTTATTAGTGAAAGTTCTCCCGTTTGATTGAGCAGATTCAGCATTGTCTGCTGACTTTTTCTTATTTCTCCTTAGTGTTGTTTGCTTAGAGCAGTGCTTTAAATGATCCCTTGTGTAGTTGGAATTTTCTTTGGGTCACCAACCAGCTTAATTATGAATGCTCAGCCTTAGCTTAGGCTTGGCCCACTAGGCCTCTTGACTTAATTTAACCTGTTCCGAATCATCTATGTTTTTGCCTTGGGGTTTCTTAGCCTTTCTTTGATTCTGTATGTCTTGCTTTCCTGCTTCTTCTGTGTCCGATTGACTGGCCCTTGGGGTCTCTCTGGCTTCTCCTTTTCTTTCTCTCTAAATTCCTCCTCCTCCTTACTCTCCCTTCCCAGAAGTCCCACCTATACCTCCTCCCTGGCTATTGGCTGTTCAGCTTTTTATTAGACCAATTAATCAGGCAAGGTGAAACAGCAACACATCTTTGCACAGTTAAACAGATATTCCGCATTAACCTTGTGTTGTCTGTCCTTGGATGAAACCTATTCTGGGGCCTTCTGTTTGCACGGCACTCATGCTTTGAGGAGTGTGGCGGGTTGAAGGCTGATTCCCCCAAACATCCTGAAAACTGTGATTGTGACTTTTTTTTGACAAAAAAAAAAAAAAAGATGCAGACATCTTTGGGTTAAGGATCATAAAATGGGCACCTCCTGATAATCCAGGTGGTCACACCAGGTGATCCTGAGGAGAGCATGGGGCAGAAGGAAGAGCAGGCTCTGCAGAACGGGCAGGGCCTAGATCTCTGCAGCCTCTGGCCGAGGTACGCTGCAAGAATGATGGTGGCTCTGCTCTTAGCGCCTGTGGACTCAGTATGGCTATGGAGGGTCCCTGACTTCTGGCTTCTCATTCCCAACACTGTCAAAAAGCATTGCTTTTGTCTTAAGCCTCCGACTTTGACAGTTTATCACAGCCTGAGAGCTGACAGAGCGTGTCTGCTTTGATGGCTTTGTAAGATAAAAATTTCACATGCAGCAGGGGGATTGCTTTGGTCTCCGGGTTGTGTGGTGAGCTGGCTTGTGCTGATGGAGCAGCATTCCTCAGCCGTGTGGTCCTGTTCTGTCCACCTCAGGCCCTGCTCTCTTTCCAGTCTTGGTTCTGCTGTGAATGGGATGAAAATTTGAAGTTTTCAGCATGACACCTTCTGGGGTCATCACTTCTTTCCGTTGGTTTTGAGCTTCATCTTAGGCTTTTACTCACTGCTTAGCTCCAGGGCACAGGCCCAAAATTTTAAATGTTGGAAAAATCAAAAGCCTAAACTAAGAACAGACGTGAATAGTAGCTGCCCTCCTTGTGCTCAAGAGGCAGGAGGAGGTGACCAAGTGTTTGTTTCAGGTGCTTTCCAGCTTCAGCTGTTTCAGGAAGTCAACACCAAAAGGGACTGGAAACTAGAGTTCAGATTTTTTAAAGGTTTCTTGTTATTTTTAAGTGTGAGTTTAAAATATATATATATATATATATTTATTATGCCTAGTGTTCCTCCTGCATGTATGCCTACAGGCCAGAAGAGGGCGCCAGATCTCACTATAGATGGTTGTGAGCCATCATGTAGGTGCTGGGAACTGAATTCTAAATCTCTAGAAGAGCAGCCAGTGCTTTTAACCTCTGAGCCACCTCACCAGCCCTCTTAAGTCTGATTTCTTTAAGAGATAATTCCAAGCAAGAAATAAACTACAACCTCCAAAAAAGCAAATTTAAAATGAACACCATGAGCTTCAGACAAAACTGTATCGTTGGGGCTGGAGAGATCAGCAGTTAAGAGCCATCTATCACCAGCCATAAGTCTAGTTCCAGGGGCCAGTGCCTTCTGACCTCTGTGGGCACCTGATACACATACATCCATGCAGGCAAGACACTCAGACACATGAAATGACATAAATCTGACAAAAATGTCTTTGTTGGCCACACTGTTCCATGAGCTCCATCTGGTAGTGGAAACATTGATGGTTTCTGAAGGTAGTAGGCAGGAATTCTCCATATATTTCTTAGATTTTAGAGGGCTTTTTTAAAAATCCCTATTCCTAGTTTCAAGAAACTGGGCCTTCAAAGGTCTTAGGTTGCAGAATTGGACAGTACGCAGATAACTGAACATGTTAAATATTTTATTCACATTGTTTATAAACTATATCCACCTGGAAAACATATGAATCCAAAAATAGATTATTTTACAGTAATTCACATTTTTTTAAAACAAGTTGCTTTTTGAGGTTAAACTCTAAACAGAGAGGTCTTCAGCCTGCATTGCTATTCAGTGCCTCATCACTTGGCAGTCTCAGCTCTGGGGAAGTCCAGGTTCGGGGGTGGTCCACCTTGGTGCAGGTCAGCGGCAGGTGTGGGGACGTCAGTGCAGACTCTAACCCGTGAACGTTTATTGTTGTAAATTCACTGTTCTTATGTTTATTAAGAGATAAAACTCTGTTGTAGAGTCGGAGCACTCATCAGGTAAGAAAGAAAGAGAGACTGACAACGTGTTCGGCTGTTGTGGGCTATTGGACATTGTCTGCTCTACAAGGGTTTAACGCCTTAGCCCCAGAGGGAATCAGTGAGTTCTGATTTGATCATGTCAACAGTTTGAATCACAGAAACAGCAGTGCTTTGGAAATTAACGCACATGTCTGTTGACTAGGTCTCTGTAGAAATGACACTAGCCGCCAGTGAGGAGAAAGGGGCAGTGATCTCAGTAACAGTCCCTAGTGTGGCTAATTACAAGTATGTAAGTTCTGAAGGATTGGCTGTGGATCAAGTGGCTGTGGCTTTGTGGTCAAAAATGATGATCTGGTTAAGAAACTTATTATTAACTTAGGCTACATCCAATTAGGTCCCAGCTTAGTGAGTTAACTTTTTTATTAGGCAATTCTTCTATGGAATAATTTCACGTCTAAAGTAAGCACGTAGTACATTTCATCTGCTCCTAAAAATTAATCCCAGGCAAGCTGCCTCAGTTGACCGCTTGGAACCTATGGACTAGGAGGGCAATGTGTCCTTAATGGTGCAATGGGGCCCTTTTTTGAAACCGCACCCATAACACTGACTACCTTGGCTCCAAACACTTCATTAGGGAAATAATGTCTCACCAAGTTGCCACAAAAGACCATCCCTTCCTCCCCCTTGGGATGAAGACACCTGCTTAAGGGTTTCTGCTGTCACCCCAATAGACAACAACTGAATCCAAATGAAAGCTGAGACGTGCAGAAATTTTATCAGCGTGTTTGTAGGTTTTGAAGAGGAGGAGAGGGAGGAGGAAAAAGAAGACTTTCAAATGTCTATTTCGATCTGATTGTTTCGAACAACAGAAATCCATCAAACAAGCTTGGTGTGCGCAAATCATAGTTTGTCTTCCTGCCATCCGTGTGCGTTTTTTCCAAATTTGTACACTAACCTCCGGTCAACTCGCTCCAAAATTCCCGTTTTATAGTAGTATCTGTGAAAGCAAGCAGAAGAGAGAAACCCAGGTCAGGTTTTGCACCTTAAGAAAAATAACAGCTCGCAAACATTCCTTGCTCCTCTCGGGTGACAGGGCTTTACCTACCCTGGTATTTCCACACCCTGTTATTAACTTACACTTAAACCCTTCCCAGACACCCCGAAGACTGAGCCTCTCCACAGTCAGTCCGGCATGTGTTTGTGTGTGTGTGTGTGTGTGTGCACGATGACTTGGGTTCAGGGTGCTCACCCCCCTCATCCCCCTGGGGAACGCTGCCAACTGAAAAGGATGATGGGTCACTTTACAAGACGTAATCCCACCTGAAACTAAGGAGAGGCTTAGCTCACGACCCTTTCATATGAGGTGGGGAGAAAGGCTGTGCCAATGGTGTAATTTTCTCCGGCTGGCTATTTTATATAACTCATCTCTGCAGGCCCATGCCGTTCACTTACCTCAGGGCCCTACTCAACTTTTCATAGGTCATCCTGTCGTTTTTCTTCCTTTGTCCCCACATCTTAGCCAGGGCTTCTGATTTAACCACTCGGAAAATGCCCTGCTCCCTGTCTTCCCATTCCAGGATGCCACAGTTTTCTTCAGGAGACAGAAGCAAGTCTCGGACAAATTCCCACAGGTGAGAGCTTTGGAGGCCTTTGGGAAGGAAGCCCAATAAAGTCAGATTCCTGTCTTCCTAAATTGGCTTTTTCAACGAGAGACTGTGTCTCCTAGTAACACCATAAGCGACACCCATAAAGTCTCACCAACATGACCACCCAGTCATGGATTGAACAAGGAAGATGCCAGTGGAGATGGCAAACTTGACAGGGAAAAGCCCACGAGGCCTCAATCCTACACAAAGAATTACAGGCTACTGAGGAATGCTGGGAGTGGGAGAACTGGCCCTCCTCAGGGAGAGCACACCGATTGGTTGTTCAGGGCCAAACAGTCGGTCCTGAAAACATACATCCAGGTAACATGATAAGGACTGAACAGGTTCTATTCAGGAATATGTATGTGTATATGTATATACACACGGTAACAGTGAAAATGAGGCCATGAGTTTGAAGGAGAGTGGTGGGGTACACGGGAGGGCTTAGAGGGAGGGGGAAATGATGTAATCATAATCTCAGATAATAAAAATATGAGAGATGTTAAAAGAAAAGAAAGTGGGAGGCAGGAAAGGAGAGAGATCGAGTGAGAGAGAGGGAGAGTGAGAGAGAGGGAGAGAGAGAGGTGTAACTTTATTAGCCTGTGAGAATTGTTGCTGGGCTAGACAATGCTCACTTTAAGTGCACTGTCTGAAGTCTTACCAAGCTGCAAAATGTCTTTCTACTGATAAACTATATGCAAAATTCTCATGCAGAGACATGAGGTTTACCCAAAGAACACCATGGCTCTGCATGAGCTCACTCCTTTCTGATGAGAAAGAGGGTTGCATTAAAATGGGAGTCCTGCCCTTTCCTAAACAGAAATGGAGGAGGAGTGGATTAGGGGTGAGAATGGGGTGGGTGGGTGGGTGGGAAAGGGACAGGGAGGAGAGAAGGGAGGGGAAACTGGAACCAGGGTGCAAAAATAAATAGATAAACAAACAAAGTTACTTAAAACAATAAAAGATCTGGAACCCACAGCCATTCTGCATTTTCATTTATCACCGGCTGGTATTTCTTTTGAGCCTTTAGGGCATGGTTAAGACTGATCTGGGCCATGACTGCCTGGGGTTGGGTCTGGAATTTGCCTCTTCCTCGCTCTGGAAATGCAGTCTCTTTAGTTACCCTTGGTGTCAAAGGGGTAATAAGATACCCATGTCACACTGCGGGCTCCAGGATGTAATGGTTTAGTGCATGGCAAGTGGCTAGATACAGGCTAGCACAGGGTGAATGCTTGGCATCTAACGGATGTGGAGCTTGATTCTGCCCCAGGCAGATCTCGGTGCTTGGACTGGCCAGTTCCCCACAATGCCTGTGTTCTCTTCCCCTGAGTACTTCAGTGAGATGGCCACACAGTGGGCCAGGAAGCAGAGAACTCTCCTTCAGTAAGAGAACCCAGTCAGAACATTTCTTTAATTCTTAAAATGCGATGTCCAAGTGAAAATAATGATTTTGACCATGTCTATGAAAGCCATCACTGATTTCTCTGCTTCCTTCCTGGGGAAGTGACTGGTCCCACTCAGACGCTTACAGAACAAACATGGTGACTCCGCTCTTACTTGTTCGACTGTGACAGTCTTGACTCTTGATGCCACTTGTTTTCAAGCAACTGGAATCAGCATCTGAAACAGAAGGACCCATGGCAGTGGAGGAGCCTCAGACTGCACCCCAAAGAACAGAAGTTAACTGCCAGCCTCGTGGTAGGAGACACTTTAGGGTGCTTAGTAGATGAAGGGATGTTCAATCGATCAGGGACCTGCATGCCTGTAAGTGCATGCTGAGCTTCTGCTGGAATACAAGAACACACAGGCGCAGTCCCTGTGGCTGGAGAGGGCAGGAAGAGCTGCCGCCATCCATGTAGCTATAGACAGACAGTGGCAGATCATGTTTTTGGAGGCTGGGTGATGGTTTGGAATTTTATATTAAAGTGAAAACAGAGATCCCCCCTACCCCATCCCAAAGGTGGTGGCAGTGCCTCTTTTTTTTTTTTTTTTTTTTTTTTCTGAGACAGAGTCTTTCTTAGCTCACATCGATTGGACTCGCTGCATTTTGGATGATCCTGAACTCCTGGCCCTCCTGCCTCTACCTCTTGAATGAGTGCTGGTGATACAGGCATGTACTGCCATTTCTAATTTATGCCATGCTGGGCATGGAACCTAAGGCTTCATGTGTGCCACACAAACTACGTAAGTGGGCTATGTCGCTAGCTCAAAGGCCCACATCTTAAGAAGATCTTTCTTGTGACTGTGTGGAGAACCAATTGGAAGGGACACAATAAAGACAAAGAGATTAGAACTCATGTAGGAAGCAAGATGTTAACTAAATCTTGAATCAATTTACATATTATTGTGCTGTAATTGATAATCTGAGATACCCACATATGCATTGTCCCAAGGAATATGAATTCTTTAAGGAATATCAGAACCAGACCTGCATCCTACCACCTTAAATCTCTGCCTATCCTCTGCTCTCTGCTCACTTTGCTCCAGCTACACAGGCTCTTTCTCAGTGCAGGCATGGTCCACCTTGGGGCCGTCACAGTCACTCTTTGCCCAGACTACTCTGTGGGTATTCATGGCCTCATCTCGGTCTCGACTCAAATTCACCTTCCAGGGGTGGCCTCCCCTAGCTGTGAAAACTGTAACCGCACATATGTGCCTCTAGGTTCTGCTTAGCTTCCCACATTTTCTGTATTTGCCTTTGAGCTCCTCCCTGACTCATTGATTTGTGTGGTTTGTAGTCTGTGTCCACTAGAGGGCAGGATTTGCCTTTGCCTATGTATCCCCCCAGCATCTAGCACAGTGCTGGGTATCAGCAGGTCTGAAGTGACATTCTACACTACACCATACTAACCACACTGATGGTATAGTCTATGATGTGGACTAGTGGGACAAGGAAGAGACATGTCATCTTGGGAGGAAAGGGTGTCCTGTGTACACTGTTGCCCAGGTCCTGTGTTCTGTGCCACTGGGTCATATCATTCCCTAAGTGGTCCCCTTTTGTCACCAGGACGAAGGCTATCATGATAGGCAGGACTTTCATAAACTGGACCACACCCAGCCCTCTAACCTTATCTCTTTCTGTGACCCAACTTTCATCTGAGGTTAGTTGGTTTCAATGGGTGTGGCTGTCCTGTACCTCAGGATTTTTAGGCTCGTTTCTCTCCCACCACTTCTACCCAGCTGACGCTCACTCTCACAGAACCTCTTCAGAAGCTTTCCCTAAAGCCACGTCTTTGGCTAGAGCCCCGACCTAAGGTCTAACGGCACCCAGGTACCCATGTGTTTCTTCCTTTAAAATCTACCCTGCCGAGCCGGGCGGTGGTGGCGCACGTCTTTAATCCCAGCACTTGGGAGGCAGAGGCAGGCGGATCTTTGTGAGTTCGAGACCAGCCTGGTCTACAAGAGCTAGTTCCAGGATAGGCTCCAAAGCTACAGAGAAACCCTGTCTCGGAAAAAAAAAACATAAATAAATAAAATCTACCCTGCCTTTTCTCTACTACAGCTGAGTGCTTCCTAGAGAGAGGCCTCATCTGCAACATCAAAGCCCTGGATGGCATGATTGTCATTTTATTGAGGAGGAGTTTAGAGCCCAGAGAATCTTAGACTTTTGTCCAGATGTGAAGCTGGGTCTTGAGTCCAGAGTTCCCACCCCGGAGCTAACACTCACAATCAGGACGCCGTCAGGTCCTTCTTGGGAGCCTTTGGCAAGCACCGAGTGAGCACTTAGCTCCTATGGGCTGAGGAGTTGCCACTGCCTCTTTGTGCTGTGTGTCTGTCCCCATCTCTAGACTTCTCCATTGTGTTGCTGAATCTTTTAGGGAAAAAGCATGTGGAACCGTAACGATAAACAAAGGCGAGTTAGTGACCATGAACAGATAAGAAGCCTTCATTGATCCCTAAGGAGAGCCAGGGAAAGGGTGTGCTCTTCATTTCTATGGGCCCATGTGCTTGGGATGGAGTCTGTGTGGTGTAATAGGGGAGCACAGAGCAGGAGGCATCACAAGAGACATGATGACGGTTCATCTGGTCACATTGCTGTTCTAACTGTCCCAGGCCCTCATGAGTTGAGGAGCTTCCAAATCTCTCTTCTTTCAATTTAGTGATTGAGATAGAGGCTGAGGTAGAGGAGGTAGAGCCATTACTGCCGAGCCAATCTCGAGGCAGGTGCTTGATTAAACTCTACACCAAGATGAGCTGTTGATTTGCTGTGGTACCCTGAAGGAACTCTGTTTATTTGCAAACAGTAGTGTGTGAGTTCATGTGTGTGTGTGTATCCATGTAACTGGGGTGCCTGTGAGGTTTAGGCAAGCCTGGTTGGACTTGAGAGTGGAAACTTAAAATAGAGCCAAGGGGTTTATTATCATTTGTTGGCTGAAATCATAGTTGCTTGTCCTCTAGAAGTTAGGATGGAGGCCTGGGAATAGGGTTTCAAAAGCAAGCTCATTGCAGCCCATGACACTGTCAGTCCATCCAAAAAGCCCACTCTGCACTAGCATGGCACAGAGACGCTCCAAGGTTCAAGAGCAGGAGTCATGAACCCAAAAGCATAAACTCTATTCTTGGGTATGGTGTAGTCTCAACTGACATTCCTGTAGTGGAAGAGGGTGGAGACATGTGGAGAAGGAAAAAAGGTGAGCAAGGACTGGAGTGCTTCTCCTTGAACAGTTTCGATGGCTTCGTGGCTTGCTGGACTTTTGGTAGGAATGAAGTTGAAGATACCCTGTTACGGATCATTTTCAAACTAGACTCAGAGCTAAACACATCTCAGGAACCTTGGGTTTCCACAAAGTTGGCAAGAGAACAAACAGAAGAGCCTGGGAGCAGCTACGCATGTGTGTATGCATGTGTAAAGCGAGTGTGTATTCTTGTGTGCATGCACGTGTGTATATGCATCATATGTATGTGCATGTGTGTACTCATGTGTATATGTTCATGTGTGTATGCACGTGTGTGAGCATGTGTGCATTCCTGTGTGTATGTGCATGCATGTATTCCTGTGTGCATGTGAGCACACATGTGTGCATTCATGCATGTATGTGTACATGTGCATGCATGTGTGTATTCATATATGTATGTGCATATGCATGTATATAGAAGGTGTGTATGCATGTGTGCATGCAAAGTGTGTATGCATGTGTGTATGCACATGTGTATGCATTTGTGCATATGTACATGTGTATGTATGTGTAGCTGAATGTATAAGCACAGAGTCAGTGAGATGACAAGCTGGAATCAGTCCCAGGGTTGTGTTTACTCTCAAGTTGCTACACCTTACGTTCTTCAGTTGCAAATGTGAGTTCCTATGTCTAGATTCCTGACTCTACACCTAGCATAGTGTTAAGTGCTTAAAAAACAATGATTGTGGGGCTGGAGAGATGGCTCAGAGGTAAAGAGCACTGGCTGCTCTTCCAGAGGTCCTGAGTTCAATTCCCAGCAACCACATGGTGGCTCACAACCGTCTGTAATGAGATCTGGTGTCCTTTTCTATAATGCAGGATACATGCAGGAAGAACCCTGTATATATATCATTGGGTTTTTTTAAAAAGATTTTTTATTTATTATATATACAGGGTTCTTCCTGCATGTATCCTGCATTACAGAAGTCTCCAGGATGCCACCCTGCCCTCCTTGGCTATGTTGTGGTCTCTGGTTGGCATCAGTATTGAAGGCAGCCTCTGGTTTCCTGTTCCAGGATATCTGGGACCATGAAACATTGCTAGGTCATAGACTTTGCGGTCATATGGTCCTAGGACAGGCTTACAGTGTAATCTATCAAGTTGTTGACTTCATTCCTACCTCTGTGTGCAAGTTCTACATTACAGTTTCTGCTTGGGGAAGCACTGTGCTAAAGGCTGCAGAGAAGTCAGAGCAGGCCCCAGCAGGGTCTGGAGAAGGCAGTAGTATCCTGGCCATGGAATTGGGGCTGGGATAGGAAGAACTGTGGGGCTGCTGTCTGGGTAGTCTCAATAGAGGTCTAGATGTACCTCTTTGTTGTTGGAGCAGAGAGCCTCAAGCAGCAGCCACTGGTGGGGGGTTACCTCTGTAAGTCCTAAGCACACTTACCCAAAGCCTTTCCTCCATCACCCTCACTTCTAGCTTTTTCTCATTTCTTGTGAATCACTGGTCAGGCCACCAGCACCACCATCCTAGACTCCTGTCTGACCCGGACACAGCAGCCCAAGAGATCTTCAAATCTAGTTATGCCCTTTGTCATTTCCAAGCTTACAATCCTTCAGTGGCTGCTCAGCTTGCTCAGCATGAAACCCAAACTCCCCTGCCCTTGCCGAGCTCTCAGGCTCAGCTCCCATTCCTCCTGTGGATGCTGCTGATTCTCCACTGATAATGTCCAGGAGAACTTGCTGTGATGGGGAATACCAGCAAACCAATATGGTGGCGCCTGGCCAGCTGGGACTGCTTTTAAGACACGACTACTGCTCCCGAGGACTTAAATTTTAACATTATTTAATTTTGTAACGGTCACATATGGCTAGTGGCTGCTCCTTTGGACAGCCCAATGTCACACCTTCTAGCTCTTTTTCAAGGACTTGGCCCAGCATTTGCCTTTGTCCCCTGGAAGCCTTGCTTCCTTCTCTCCAGCTAGGGTCCTGGGTCTGGATAGGGGTGACCCATTTCACGATGGAAGTTGCTATTCTTGTGCTAATGTCCCTAAACCAACAAACAAAAATCACAAAACTTTAATTGATCAGAAGTTTAAGAACTTAAATTCCCAGCTGATGGAGATTTAGGAAGAAGGAAAAAAAATCCTGGGCCAACAAGATGGCTCAGTAGGTAAAAGGGCTGGTTGTATGAGCCTTGTCAACCCAACATGGAAGGAAAAGCTGCCTCCCAGGAGCAATCCTCTGACGTCAGTGTTTGCACTGTGGTGCACGCGCGCGCGCACACACACACACACACACACACACACACACACACACACACACACTCGTGCACATGCACAGATGAGAACACACGCTAACACAGAGCTTAAAAATCCTAACAACTATATAACAGACTCTCATTGTCTATCCTTTCAGAGGGCCTTGGAAAACTCCATGTGGCCTGCCTACTCTTTGACTGAGCAAGAGTCCATGGGGAAAGGGCCCTTTCCAGAACCACACCTCCTTTCAGCCCTTGGGCCAGGGTCTTTGCACAGAACTCAATAATTAATAGCAATAATGAGCATTTTTTTTTAAAAAAAAAGGTATCTCCAGCTAATGGAAGCTGACGGCTCCTGGGGGGTAAAGTCATTTTCCGGGGTGACTGGCTATAGCCGCTGGTAGGCTGCCCATACTCCAGTGGATGGCACCACACTCTTGCACAAGTATTGGCAGCATTAACTAGGATCATGGTTATTTTTTTAAAAAGAAGAAAAGGCATGAAGTTGGGGGGGGGCACATGTTGGGAAGAGTAGAGAATGGATATGATCAAAACATATTGCATATATGTATGAAATTCTCAAGGAATAAATAAAAATATTTTTATAATTTCTCTGCCTGTGTCTGCAGAAATGAAATGAGAATAATCACTGGGATCATGGGCCATTTGAGACCTCCCCATCATTTTCCAATTGTCAATTTGACCTACTGAGTGGGCTCAGATTATTCTGAAATATCAGCAACCATAAGGCCTCTAATGGCTGGAAGTTATTAGTAACATGGATAATGGGCACTGACTTTATAGTATCCATGCTCCAGGCACCAGAGAGGTCCTTTACCAGGCACAAATGCCATTGCTTCTTAAACTAACCACAACCTAGAAGGGTCCTGTCCTGATATTTTATAGACAGAGAAATGGAGTCTTGAGGAGGGCAAGGGCTCCATGGACGTGAGTTATTGTCCTGTAGACCTCCACCTGTGGTCACACTATTTAACCCATGTCTCCACAATGTTTCCCTACATATTGGCTTCTTTTGGTTCATCAACTCTCTATTGCCATTGTTAAAGCAGGATGAAACCCAAGAGGCCAGCAATAGTTGGGCACAGCTTTGGGCAGTTTGAATGTCATACTTACAGTCTTTGATGGCGGTCTTGGTCTCTTCAGCATCATTGAAGAAGGAATAACCTGGGAAAGGAAGGGGAAGAGAGATTCAGAAACTACCCCATGCAATCCCGGGGGCTGGCCGGATGAGGAGGGGAGGCTTGGAGGAAGGGAAGTGATTCACCCCTCAGAGGGACATTTGGAGACTATCCGACCCTTCTTATAAAGCCATCCTGAAGCCAAACAGCATCAACCTACTTTTTCCAAGCTTACTTAAGAAGAACGGCTGATGCCAGGGAGTCCACAAGGCTCTGCGGATCTGCTGATTGAGCTTTAAGAGGGTGGACCTTGTCTAGGATCCAGGAAATCTGGGCTCTGAACTGAACTGGATCACCGTTGCCTGTGCAGCTTTGCCTGTCACAGGCTCTATGGCTCGTTGCTTAGTATCAGTGGAATATGAGGTTAAACACCCACTCTGCTCCCTTCTGGCCCTGGGTCTATGATTTCTGACATGGGACTGTAATCCTCAGAGATGAGAATGATTGAGATGTGATAGCCAAAGGGAAGAGAAGGATAAGAAACTCACAGAGCTCCACTTGAATGCTTAATTCATTGGAAGACCATGTTGGCTCCTTACTCTGTAGAATGGTGACCTGGACTGGAGTTTAAGATCATGTCTCCAGGAAGCAAGTCAGGTCAACAGACACCTATTTCCTAACTCGGTGTCTGACATGGGGACTGCTTTTTCTTTGCTGACACAATGGGAACTCTCTGGCTAAAGGGTCAACTAGAACAGGGTCAGGAACTGATGAGAGATATTTCTTGTTCTACATTGTTGAAGCCATTCTGTGACCCCAGGCTTTCTCCTGACCTCTACTTCTGGTGACTCGGCCTCCTTGCTTCTAGACCTTCAAATCTTACTGCATCTACTGATCGGATGATTCTCTGGGCTCTGGAGGCCCCTCTAGTGCCTCCCCTGGTTGAAACTTCCTTATTCCATATCCTCTTCTTGCAAACCCCTAGACTACGAGGTACACAAGGCACAGATAATTACTCAGAATATAACTTTTGTCCAAAAGAAGAAACCTAATGGTGATTATGCCTGGAGGGGCAGTGAGCCCACTGTGTCCTGGGCAAAAATCTAGAGTGTAAAAACTCTGGCCACGAAGCCACGTACACAGACTTGCCTGAGGAACCTTAAGGGAAGAACTTCAGAACGGAGCAGGTGGGTGGGATTAAAGGTGTGTGCAACCACACCTGGCCCTTGGGAAATTTTTGAATGGAGTTCCAGGCTCCTCTTCGCAGGGTGGAAGTGACACACTCAGACTGGTCGCCATTTAGGGAGTATACTCCCTGAGGATAGGCTTTTACTTCTAGCTTAGGGTGGCTACTTCTAGCTACCAATCTCTGCTTTCTTGCCTGCAGGCCTTCCTGATGGGGCGGAGCAACTGGAGGCCGCAGACAGACTCCCAGAGCTGGAAGGTGCTCTGAGGTTTCTCTGCCCAAATGGGAATCTCTACAATGTCCCTGTCAAGGTAGACAGCTTGGCTCCCCAGCGACAGGAAGCTTCCTGCTTTCTGAGTCGGCCGAAGTAGCCTTTCCAAGAGAAACTGACAGAACCGACAACTTTTCAGATTCCTTGAAATCAAACATAGATGTCTGTTTTAGTGCCCCTCCCAGCTCCTGTGCCTCTTGGTTGTATTAATATAGAAACAGCAGCTACTTAGTGTCCTTATAGTGCTGGGTCAAGTCATTATTCACCAAATCCTCCAAAGAAGGGGGAGCGGGGGTGGGGGGGGCGGCAGGGGGATCGTCTATCCTCCCAGCGGACAGCAAAGTCAGGGGATTTGGACAGGGGGTGCTTCTTGCCAAGCCCTATGACTTCCGTGTATAAGAGTTGGGACTGTATTAGTGACACAACGTGTCCTTCAGATTTCCCGGCTCTTACTTTGTCCTGACTGCCTGTGGAGTAGCCCCGCACACTGTCTGGCCAGAGCGAAGGTATACAGCTTCTCACACCAACTGTTCTATCGCGAGGGGGGAAAACAGCGCATGCTCATAGCGTTCCCGTGCTACTGGTGCCACCTTCTGGCCATTGGATCTAAAAGGAATGCACTAAGGAAATTCTTTGGACTAGGAAGAGGGGAAAGGTCTCCTTCATTGTCTCCCTTTCTGCTTAGTCAGGGAAGAAGTAGAACGCTCGTTTTGCTCACCTTTCAGGTTTTTAATTAGTTTTCAACATCCTTGTTTGAGGCTTTCAGCCTGGCGTTGGACTTCCTTACTCGCCCTTGAATTTTATTTTTCTTTAAAACAAAACCCTACCCACCTTGCTTTCTTGGCGCTTGCGTTCCTCTTGACTAAACTCTACACGGGGACAATGGAACTTCTGGCTACCGAGAACTTTTGACTGAACGCTGGTAACGTTTGGCTATGAGAGTCACGGGAAGGGAAGCAGGTCGCAGGGATCAGGTCCTAGTCTCAGCACCCCCTCTTGAGGCTTGCTGACACTGACCTTGTGAGCGAATGTTCTGGAGGATGAAGTACAGGTACTCTCCGCAGATGCCGGCCGCCTCAATGAACTCCTCCTGCGTCATGCTGCACAGCTGCAGGCCGCTGACGTTGAAGTGGCAGAAGGAGATGCAGTTGGCGTCAAGTTTGTATTGGTCACAGCAGAACTGGAGCCATTCCCAGACATGGCGCTTGGTCCAGTATTCAGGGTGCACTGATGTCCAGTAGGAGTCACAGGCTACACCAGAGCACAGAGAATTAAGGGATGACAGTCTTCAAGGGGATCCAAAGAATACTCCAGTTACGTTAGCATCTTTGCCCTTTACCCAGTGGGAGGAAACGGCTTTAGTTCTGGCACGGACTGCAAGGGTCCAGGTCACCTTCTCTGCAGAGATGACCAGAGAGAGAGGGGGAGGGAGAGAAGATTCTGTAGGTAGTATGAGGCAGGTGGGAAATTATTTTATCTCTTTCTGGTACTTAAGAGGAGGGTACTCTGTAGCACGATTAAGAAAATCCCAGAGACAGAAATTGGGGTTTAACCTGAAGGTCAGAAAAGCAAAACAACCAACCACTGGCTCTTACCTCTACCTCAGTCTGAAATGGCTAGCCTGCCTCCAGGAATCTCAGAATGAGACTGTGTGAGAGCTATCTCCTCCCATCTTATATTCCTCTCTAGTGCTGGAATTAGAGGTGTTTCTATGGCAAACTAGTGTGGCTACTGGGATTAAAGGTGTGTGTCACTACTGCCTGGTCTGTAAGGCTGATCAGTGCGACTGTTTTATTCTCTGAACTTTAAGCAATCTTTATTTATTAAAATACAAATGAAATATCACTACAGTACTCAATAGAGAAGGAAAGCAAAAATATTCCTCTGACAACATCCTATCGAGAATAAGAACTCAGGAGCTCTAAAAGAGGTCTTGGTTCAAATCCTGATTTAGCTGCTTGCCTTTTGGGTAAGTCCCATAGATATTTAGGTTTCTGATTCCACAGCTGAAAAATGGGAATTTGTTTGACCTACAGGGTTGTTATAGAATTTGGAGTTTGGAGTTATAGAATTTGGAGGCCAGTGCCTAGGAAATTACCAACCAATCTAATAGTTTTTAACTGCCTTCTGAGTGCCAAACTCTATCTGAAGCTGGTTTGAGTCTCTGTGTGTTAATGGACAGATACCCATGCTGGCTAGCTGTTTGTGCATGGCCTCTGACCATCTTTTCCAAGGGTCTGGGGTTAGTTAGATACTGCCCATGGTGTGGCCGACCTTGGACCACCGTAACAGATGTCTGTGGAAGAAAGAGATCCTGGAGGAGTTACTGTACTGATGATGCTGTGTTCCTGGCGGTGGTTTTAGATGTATTCTTTCCTGTGGTCAGAGCACCTACTCCTGCAAAGGGTCTGTGTAGATATTCACACAGTTACAGGTGCCGCCCTGACTTGGAGGCCGGGATGTATGCAGTAGCACCTTGTCAGGTGCTCAACAGTCCTTTCTCAGTGTTTCCAGCAGAAACAGATAGAATGGCAGACTTTGGGATAGACAAGGGGCGAGAAATCCCATGATTTAGAAGCATGTTGAAGAGAATTGCTACTACAATGACTTTTCTAGCACAATTCTCTGTTAGTTCCTGGATTTTTTCCTTTTTTTTTAGCTTATCACCCCAGAGAACTAAGACCAGGACTAGATAGTATTCTAGAAAAATGCTTGGACTCACCCAGCTAAAATCTACAAGTAATTATCAAGCAAATAACTGAGCTATATATTTTGTCACAAAACTCTAGGGCATCACTGGTCCTCAAAAAGGTATACACTAAAAAAAAAATAGACAAGGGGAGGTACCAGGCTCTTAGTCAGATTCCTCGTTGGTTGCAGACAGCTAACTGCACAGGCTAGGACACACAGTGGTAAAGTTACCACTGAGCTACATCCCCAGCCCTGATGAAAATAATTCTTGCATTCACCATAGTATCTATCCATTTTCTCACCTATCAATTCAGGAGCCATCCATCAATCCAACCACCTGCTTGCTGTCCATCCAGCCAATAACTGCGAACTTCCCTCCCTGTTCATGAACTGGAGACCACTCCGTAACACCTATATCATAGCTTGTTCTACAGACAAAAGGAGCTCACACATGTTTAAATGCTGTTATTAATGCTAGCACTGTCCACCTGCCTTGTGTGATGCCACAAACTGAAAAGTAGGAATTCATGGTGGACAGACACATTTAGCCCTTGTCCCTTGATAGATGAGGAACTTGAGGATCAGAGGGGACTCATTTCCCTTAGATCCAACTGACAGTGGCTAACAAAGCTGGGATGTGAGCTGTGGCCTGCACACCTCACTCTCAACCCGCTGTGTTCATCCTTGGAGGATCAACACAGAAAAGACATGACACATGAGGAGAGGTGGGCAGAGAGCTAGAGAGGAGGTGAAAGTCAGCAGAGCATGGCTGCAGTCCCTGGCTCAGGCTGTGTGGGTAATGAAAAGTGACACCCTGCAGTGGCACTCCACTGCAGCTGGCATTGCTGCTGTTGCTATCCCCCTGCCTCTACATTCTCACACTCGCTGCCGCTGTGCCTAGATGAGCCCAGCTAGGAGACAGCTCTGCCCTGCTGGAGGCTAACTCTGAGGTGCCAAGCCCTGACTGGCATCATCTGCTTTCTCAAATTCCTGCAGTGATCCTACCACATAGGTGTGATGGGGCTATTTTGTAAAGATAGAAGGTGAGTTTCCCTCTAAAACCCAGGCTCCTTCTGGAAGTCTCTTTATCCACTGTTGAACCTTTTGGAAAGTCCAATCCTACACTTGTTTTATTTAAAAATCTTAATCAGTTTTGTCTTTCCCTTTTTCTTCTGGAGCTGGAAATTGAGCCCAGGAACTCATTCATACCTGTGTAGGAAGTGATCTATTTAAATCACCAGCCCCTTAAGCAGGATTTTACATTCACATACATGAAAGAGCCTGGATTTCGCCAGACTTGTAAGTGCTGGTGCTACAGCCTTTGCCCAGTAGTTGAAAACATAGAGGGGATGGCTTGAACCTTCTCCCCTTTCCTTGGTCCCCCACTGCTGGCTGGAGCTGGCTGATCAGGCTTATGGCTGGTTCCTGGCAGAGGGCAGGGTCTCCTGAGAAAACAGACGCTTCCCGACTTCTGTCTGTGCTTTTCATCGACTGATTTCTGGCTTGAGTAAACCTAAGAGGCCTTTAGACTTTCCTGGTATTCTGATGCGAGATGTTTATGATCCTTGACATTCTTTGGCTGCTGGTCCTGCACCGGGCCCTGACTGAGATGGCTATCAGCGCACTGCTACGTATCGTACAGCACGTTTCTCTTCAGGGAAAGCTTTTGCTGTGTTTCTGTTCCTTTGCCCTCTCCATTTCTACCGCAGGGTTGTTTTGTTTGGCATTTGAAGGTAGACTACGTTGTTTCTGGAAGCCAAGAGAGCCTTTAGAACCCAGAGAAATGGGAGGTGGGCGGCCAGTGCCGACATCGGGGAGGTGTTGCTGGCCTGGAGCCCTGGTCTCTGCTCCTTGGGGGAGCTCACTTACAGAGCGGGCTTTGTGTGCAGCAGGGGCCTAGGGCCCAGCTACATGGTGGTTGGCCCTTCTCTCTGCAAAAGCCCTTTCCACAGTCTCCAGAGCTGGGAAGAAATGACTGTTCTCAGTGATGTGGAGGCAGGGCTTGGAAAGCCAGCATTGATCAGCAGAGACATTTCTGTGAAGGGGTGATTCCATGGTGTCAGCCTTAGGATGAGGGCGGAGGCCTCAGTGGCACCATTGAGGGAGGGAGGAATCCTGCCCCAGGGTCTTTATTACTTGCCCCTCTGTCACTCCCTGCTCTGGGCCTGAAGGTGCCTTTCCCCATTCTGAGTGGTTTCTCTTCTCTCTGAGCCACAGCTGCTCACTCACTCTCACAAAGAATCTTCCCCTCAGGTGCCCTTCTCAGAAGGTTCCAGAAGGATTCACAGCACCTCCCTCCTCAGATCTGGAGCTCTCTTCACCCTGAATCAGGAGTGCTAAGAGCCCCTTCCAATTCCCCTCACCCTTAGGCCACAGGTGTTCAGTTAGTATTGCCGGATCAACCAATATTTATGCTCTTTACCTTAAGGTAAGGAAACAGGTTCTGGGAGGTTAGGTGGTCACAGTGGCCATTAGTGAGGTAGTTAGGCACCCTGTAGATGGCCTGCATCACGCCACATTTCCTGGTCCTGAAGGACCAACTTGGCGCACATATCAAAACCAAGATTTGGATGAAGGCAGGCGGATGGATGCATATCCACCACACAATTATGTCAGTAAGTTTCTCTCTCTCTCTCTCTCTCTCTCTCTCTCTCTCTCTCTCTCTCTCTCTCTCTAAAACTTAGGTCTGAAAAATCAGAAAGAAGATGGAGAGGTAATGATACCAGTGCCTCCGATCCTAGGAAATTACATGAAAAATGAACTCAGGGCAGATAAGAGAAGGGGCTATTTATATAAGAATTATATTCTCCTACTGACTCATATCGTCTGAAAAGGTAGAGTGTTATTAATGTCTCTCATTTACCAAACCCACTGAACTTTTTGGAGAAGCTGTGCTAAAGAGGCCTGTTTGCCTAGGTTACTAGTTGAAGCCAGCCAGCATCCTGTGCCCAGAAACCTGGATGCAGAAGTCCAGAGGCCACTATTAAGCAGCAGGCTTTGCCAGTGCCTTTGAAGTCTGAAGTGGGTCAGGGCACTTGAGGGTCAGTTACCTTGGGAAGACAAACTGAGGAGCCTAATTCATCATTGATTCCAGGGGAGTTCTCTCAAATGAAGCTATCAAGTTGGATGTATTTAACTTCATTGGGACTTTAGCTTTCGCCGCTGGCTGATGTGCTCTGGGGTCCTCACAACAGGGAGGTGACACCCAGGCTTGAAGGAGCCCCAGGTAGGGACATGGAGATTAGACAGTTCATTCCATAGAGGACATTAGCTGCCCAGCTCTCATTCTCAGAGCATGGGTAACTAGAACAAAGGCAACCCAGTACCAGGCGATGGGGAGACAGTGTACTTTAGAGGAGGCCTGCGTTAGACAACTTGGGACCATAATTAGCATGATTTATTAGCATAGGGAGTTGGGAAAGTTTCTCACCCAAGGCAACAATGAAGAGAGATGGTGGGTAAACTGGGTAGTTTAGGGCACCATCAATTGCAGCTTTGTGACAGAAAGGAAGGGCTCTAAAAGGGAAGTCCTGTGGTGATAAATGGCTACTTCCAGGTTTCCTCTCAGTGCCGGGCTGGCCCCATCCTATAACCTCTCTTGGCTTTCATTGTCACCTGGAAATGACTTCAACTATGAGCACTGTAAGAGACTGGATGACTTAGACCATTAGCAGTATTAGAAACTGGAGGGAGAAGAGAGGAGAGCCATGACCTTGAGAGTTAGGGAGACCTGGAGAGAGCCAGGCCTGAGTAGCCTGGGTGTGTCTTCTCTGAAGGCCTCCAGGAGTAGACAAACCAGAGGTAGCCAGTAGTGACTTCCCTGAGGTGCAACTTCTGCTACAGGATCAATCTAGACTTTTGAAGGATTTTGTGTGTGTTCTTTGATTTTGATTTAGAAATTCTTAGGCCTGTGCCCACGGGTGTACTCTTGCCTTTTTTTTTTTTTTACCTAGCATATGAGTCTTAGAACAGCCCAGGTGTGATTTAAATGCTTTCCCCTTGATTTTAATACTTAAGTTTTTTTTTGCACTATTCTTTTAAAAAGCTTTTCTTGAAATTGGATAATCAGAGCTGTTATATTTCTTTTCTTTTCTTTTCTTTCTTTCTTTCTTCCTTTCTTCCTTTGTTTTTCCTAGAGACAGGATCTCACTATGTAGCTCTGGATGTCCTGGAACTCACTATGCAGACCAGGCTGGTTTTGAACTCACATACAGCAACCCGTCTCTCCTCCCCAGCACTGGGATTAAAGGCATGGCCAAAACATCGGGCTGAACAGCTCCTGCGCTCCTTGAGGGGTCTGATGTACTAGTCAGCCTGCTCAACACTGCGACTTTCATGCTGTCTGCAATACTTTCCATGAGGTCTTAGCTCACAGCACCCATTTTACAAATAGGGAAAGGAAGGCCCCAGGAGACAGCCCTTTTTAAAGTCACACGATAGGTAAGGGACAGAGCTAGAGTTGGGCAATACAGGGCTCGTTCTGGTCCTGCAGCTGAACTGTGATAACAGCTATGCCGAAGGAGAGGGGAGGAATCCGCCCAAGGGTGTGTGGGCGGAGGGGGAGCCAGCACCCAGTCCTCTCCACTGCCACCCAGTCTCCGTACTATGGTAGACTTGAGGCTCTTCTTGGAATTTATTCCCTAGAACTTTCCCAGGCTGCAAAGCTCTGCTCTGGAAAGAGTATAAGCAAAATTCCAAAGTGAAGGAGGTGTCTCATGTTGGCATGGCCACTTTGAAGGCCAGGGAAGGTGGGTGTGGGGAGGAGGATATCTAGGGTAGAGCTCCAGGAAGTAGTGCTGAGACAAGGACTTTTTAGAAGGTGGACTATTGAAACTCATTTGGATATGTAACCTTTTAAAAATATATGCATGTGAAACCCATCATGGTGGCATGTGCTTTTAATGCCACTACTGAGGCAGGCAGTTGGAGTTGGAGCTGGCCTGTTCTGTTCCAAGACATCTAATACTACATACTGTGACCCTGTCTCCACACACCATATGGCCCAGTCAGCCATTCGTGGCACACACCTTTAAACCCAGCACTCAGGAGGCAGAGGCAGGCGGATCTCTGCAAGTTTGAGGCTAGGCTGGTCTACAGAGTTCAGAACAGTGAGAGCTGTGACACAGAGAAAAACTGTCTCAAAAGACCAAAAACAAAAATAAAAATAAACCAAACCAAAGAATAACAATAAAGAACACATGTATGGTATATCTATGAAATATGATGGAGTACACAGTTTCTACCTGAATAAACTGTCTAATATTGACAATTCTCTATTTTGAAAAAGCTGAAGCCAAGGATGAATTAATGAAGCTCGAGAATGTTTTGCAATCTGTGACTGCGCCCTTTCCAGCCTTTAGTGCAGTCGACCGAAAGTCCTGCTTCAAAGAGCAGGGCACAAACCCTTTGTAGTAAGCACACTGAGGACACAGGCTCAGCAGCTCTCGGCTGAAATCATTGTCAACGTTTGAAAAGGGCTGGCTTTCCTCATTAGGCTGAGCAGTGCACCCCACCCTCTCCTGTACAGCGTTTGTCCACAGGACGCATCACTTCCTTCTTACTTCCTTTGCCATTGGTCTTAATCCCTGACCGGGAGCCTTAGCACTGAGAGCTGGGCTGGAGAAAGGAAAGAGGAAGGCGGTGGCTGTTTGCTGTCTGTCTGGGAGTTGCGAGATGGTCCTGGATGAGATGACCACCTGACAAGTTTCAGGCACTTGTCTAAACACCCGACAATAGGATTAATTCTCATTTTACCCTCCCAGCGTTAGGGAGTGGGTGCTATTTTGGTGAAGGGAAAATCTGTCAAGAAGCTTGATGTCACATGGCTAGCAAGTGGCAATGTCTAGATTCAAGATGGAGATCTGTGGGCAGCGAGGAGACATGCTTCTTCAGGAGGCAGTGGTCAGGGCATCCTGACTGTCCCCGATCTATTCCTGGTAGAGAAGGTTTTTTATAGAAATTCAGACCCACATGTCACTCCTCTGGTGATGTTCTTGTTGGGAGAAGAAAAGAGAATATTTTATTTTCACTGGTCTCATATCTGGATGGAGATTTCAAGTTTTTAAAATGGTGGCGAGAGAAGTTTATGTTTCTGGTGTCTCCTGACGTGGGACTCAGAGACACTTCTGGAAGAACGTTAGCAATAACATTGTCTCACCGTTCCTCACACTAATGGAACTGCCAAGGCCTCAGACTGCGGAGGGCTGCCCCCAAGAATCCAAGAGTGTACAGAACTAAGTTACATGCTCAATTCCATTGGTGATACCATCTGTTAACAGATTATTTTGTTTTGTTGTGGCAAATGTACCAAACATAAAACTATTTTAAAGTTTTTTTGGTTTGTTTTTCAAGATAGGATTTCTCTGTGTGGCTCTGAGTATCCTGGATCTCACTCTGTACACCAGGCTGGTCTCAAACTCAGAGATCTGCCAGCCTCTGCCTCCCGAGTGCAGGGATTAAAGGTATGTGCCACCACCGTTTGGGTATTTTAACGTTTTTGAAATATACAGTTAGGAGTCAAGAAGTATGTGAACACTGATGCAAACATTAGCACAACCATGATCTTTAGAACTTTCTCTTTACCCTTGAGCTTTGTTAGTGCCATTCTGTGCCATGGCCACCACCCATCATAGAGGGGATTGGAGCATGAGAGGCTAAACTGGAGCAGATAGGGTCAAAGCCAGTCTTCATTTTAAGGTCACATGGAACCCAGCTTGGACGCTGGTCAACACAGAAGCTTCTGCTCCTGTCATCAGGGTATCATGTGGACAGGATTTTGAAGCCATCTTCCTGAAGGACAGGCACCAACAACATGAAAGAACAAATACCCTAAAGCCTTCATTTTCTTCTTTTCAAGTTAACCTCTTACCCAAACTTTTGAGGGAAGGTGAATTGCATTTTTCACCATTTCCAGGGAATCCGGATACTTCTTGGGACCAAAGAAGGACTGTACTATGTACTCAAATGAGTCAAGTCCAAATGCAGCGATCTCTCGCCACTGTGACATGGAATTGTCATTCACAAAGGTCTCCTTCAGAACTGTTCTACTGACTTGCAAAAAATATTGCAAAAGAAACACCCCACAATGTTTTAGGAAAGTGTGATTTTTTTTTTTGTTGGGCCCCCGTTTACAGCTATCGCTCAGTGCATGTGGACTACGGACCATCGGCTGGGTAGACCTGGTAGGGTCTTCCAGCTGAGAGTGGGAGAGTTCATGTACGCATGCATGTGTGGGAGGGTGTGGGGGGCAGGGCTGTGCATATTACTGTGATTTAGGGATCACTTCTGTTCTGGGAGTGTAGCACCAGCCTCTAGCTCTAACTAAAGGCAGGGGCTTCTTTGTGGTGGGTGACAGTGTGGACACCTCCTGATGACTCCCTCCCTCTGGATTCTAGGCTCAGACCTGTTCAGGCTGGTGTGCTCAGGGTTAAGTCTCTAGGAGGATTGACAGCTTCATGGGTGCTTGTATCACCTGTGGGGTGTGCGCCTGCTGTGCTGGCAGCCAGTTGGGTTTGCTGGGATGTGCAGTCACCCAAGCACTTACTCAGGCGTGGAGGCCTCAAAGGGTTTCTGGGGCAGAGCTCAGTTGGCCTCCCTCTACAGTAAGATTTACATAAGGTCTCAAGCTTCCTACTTAGGTACAGAAAAATGAGCTGGGGGTTGGGCTGGAGAAGGAGAGAGAGAGGGGTGGAGAGAATGCTTTAGGACTGGCAGGGACTCGTGTTTACTGCACATTGCGTTGAGGCAAACTACACAGTTTACACAGAAGTAGGAAGACGCAGGAGTGAGGATTCTAGTCCTTTTCTTCCCCCACAAGGCAGAACCTCCTTCCCTGAAACTCTCCACCAGCCTCTGTCCTGAACACTGGCATTTCTAGACTTCCCTGCCTGAGTCCAGTCCCACTGCCCTTGGGTGGGAGCCCCCAGATGTCCATACCTGTCTGATGTTCAAAGGCAGGGTAATATTCTTCATTGCTGAACAAATCAGTCCAAGACATCAGGGGGTCGCAGAAGGATGTGTTGGGTAGAAAGGTGCTATGGGTTACGGAGTCCAACATCACCCTGGAATATCAGAGAGGCTTTGAGGATGTGTGGAACATGCGCTTCCACAAGCCACATGGTGTAGAAACTCCCAAAAGAATGGTCCTTAGCTTTTAACAAGGATAGCAGCCAGGCACTCCCATTAAGTACTTTCCATAAAAGTGTTATTTGGTCCTCACCAGATCCTGCCTATCCCTATTGCACCTATGACAAAGCTGAGCCAGAGGAGTTGAGACAGTTGCCTAAGTAACATCACAAGAAAGTTGCAGAACTGGGATTTACAGATGGAGGTTCACATTGTGCAATACTGCCTCTTTATTGATTTTTTTCTCTTTGTTCATGCCTAATCCCCCTCTCATTATACACACACACACACACACACACACACATATATATATACAATGTGGTGTATATAATATATATCTTATATAATATATAAAAGTGCACTTTGGAAGATGGTCAGGCCTTGCTCTGTGTGATTCTACCCAGAATGCTGAACCAGACAGCTCTGAAAGTTTCTGTGTGTTAGCATGTGCGTGTGTTTGTCACAATCTTATTTCCCAGCAAAAAGAGGCCTAAACTGGTGTTTAGACATGTGCATATGAACACACACGTCACACTATGTTATTTCAGTTAGCGACATTCACATGATACCCTGCAGCAATACTAATGTGCCAGCACAATCCTCCATCTTCCCAGGAGTTCTGTTTCTACAGATGAATACCACATCGCGTTCCCGACACCGGAGTCCTCTCTGCTTCAGGTGTGGAGAGTACTGTGCTCTAGTACTTCCCTCAGAGCAACGGCTGTGATGGGTGCTGGGAAAGGCTCTCTTTCACGGATGAAGGATGGGGCTCTGGGATTCTGGGTAGCAAGTACAGCTGGCAGGAGATGGAATCTGAGTGGCAACTCAGGTGGGCCTGCTTAGAAAGTCCCTAGTCTTATCTGTTGCGCTGTGCTCCACAAAGTGAGCGCCATTTTATGATGGTTGGAGGGGATCTCGTGCAAAGGTGTCTGGCTGAGACTGGACAGATGACAGGATGTTCTTGCCCGGTCAACCTCACCTTTGCTTCTTCTCATAGGCTCAAATGCTGCATTCTGTGTTTCCACAATTGTGTGTGTGTGTTGGGAGATTTCATGTTTGGAAGTTTTTTTTTTTTTAAATTTGTTCACTTAACTTCATTTTCTTTAAGTCTTGAAATAAAATTAACAAGATAAACTGGCTCAAACTCTATTCACAAGGAGGACACAGCAGCTCAGAATCACAGCACTGGCAAAGGCCAGGACAAAAGTCAGAGTCCACACCCAGGGACAACATAAGACAGAATCAGAACGTGTGAATGCTGCTCCATCATTAATCCAGGGTCCCTCAAACTGCATCCTTTTACCTGTCACCATGGTAATTGTACTGAATCCACTTGCTTCTCTGAGCACAATAAATTAAAAATTCTGAACAACCATCTCCTTCTTTTTCTTTTACGGTGAAAGTACCTTGAAAGGGAAACTTTATGCGACATCACACACGCGGGAAGCTAGTATTCTTTTTTTTTTTTTTGTTTTTTTTTGAGACAGGGTTTCTCTGTAGCTTTGGAGCCTGTCCTGGAACTAGCTCTTGTAGACCAGGCTGGTCTCGAACACACAGAGATCCGCCTGCCTCTGTCTCCCGAGTGCTGGGATTAAAGGCGTGCGCCACCACCGCCCAGCGAAGCTAGTATTCTTTAATGTGCATAAAATGAGTGTCCAGCTGCAAATCAAAATGGCTCGTTCACATGCCACCTAAACCACGAGTTAGATAGCTACACTCTGAAGCCAATCCAGCCCACGCCTCCTTTCTGTATTTATCCTGAAGCCAGAAGTACTTTTAGATTTGGAAATGCTTGTTTACTTAGCATTCTTGATTTTTGTCTTTTGGCCAGCGAATCATAAAACATTTACTACCTGGCCCTTTGAGGGATTTGCCAACCTCTGGGCAGAATTACCTTCTGCTTCCCCTGTGCTGTAGTACCAGGGCTGGAAAATGCACTCTGCCTTTTGCTAGGAAAGGAAGTGGCGATCCAGGGAATCTGTGTCACTTGCTCAAGGTCACACAGTCAATGGATAGCAGAGTTAAGTTTGAGGGAGGCCCTAACTTTCCCATGTGGTCTGTTAGCTTCCCCATCTAAAGACACAGTTTCTTTCAGGTACATTTATATAGTGATTACTAGGAGCCACAGTGGTCCTTTGAGATGCTCACAAATCTACCATCATGATCACCATCCAGTGTGCAGAAGAACCGTATGCTAGTAAGTAAAAACAAGAGTTTGGGTTCTTTATCTCGGCTAGCATCTCTGGGCCAGCACCTATATAGTCCCCAAGAAAGGTCCCAAACTTTCTTGATACCTGGACAGAGTCAGTAGACTCAGCAGTTATCATAGCCACGGATATCATGTGGGAGCGAACAATCTGAAGCCAAGACTTCCTGGCTTGGGGCTCTGATTTCCCCATGGATTGGCCAGCTTGAGTCTGTTCAGGGTGGGGGTGGGGGTGCCAGGGAGCAGGATTAAGTCTGAACACCACACTTAGTCTGAACTCAATTTCTGGAAAATCCAGAGCCTCACCCTTTCTGGGCAGGACACTCAGAATACCTCTGACATGACCTTCACTGAATTTCGAGAAATGAGAGGTGGGCCCCAAGTAGAAGACACAGTCTCCAGGTCTTTAAAGTCAATGGAGGAATCCTCCAATGATTATACTGGACCGGCTTTGCCCTTCTTTAGCCACATCTGACATATAGAAGACATTTAGTATTTAACAAGAACGCTATTTGGTAAATTGAACTGGATCTTATAAAGCTCAGGACTGTTTTTGATTAGTAGGATGTTTACCCCCTTGAAGGATTTCCCTGCCTCCTGCACACTAGCCCACCCCCTTGTTCTGTAATCTCTTCATCCCTGCACACAATGATGGATTTGGTTCCTTTTGATAATTCCTTCTATGGCAATTATACTCATTAGATTTGCTTAGAGGGCTTAGCTGGTATATACCATGCTGTTTTCCTTCCACAATTATTTCTTGCTTCTTTGGGGGGGAGGTCTTTTATGGAAGCAGTGAACAGTTCTTTCCTTCTTTCCTTTTTTGTTTCGCTGTTGTCGTAAGAAGAGGTGTTATTAAGTCTAAGCTCACCACAAAAGGCCATGGCTACTTAGCCAGCATGCCCTAGGTGCCCAGGAATAAAGGCTGCTTTGTGTTCAGCCGAAACTTTTCGTTAGGCCTTGGAAGGTGCTTACAGGAATTGGGCATTTTGATTGTTTATTTAATGTAGGTAGATCACCAGTGTGGTACCCTCTTCTCGGTAAGGATTCTGGACCAAGAATATGTAAGACCAGGTCTGGTTTTGCTCAGCCATTCTCAGTGGGTATGGGGATGACAAAAAAGCTCCGTGGGGAGGCAAATAAGGCAGAAAAGACCTGGGTTAGATAGACTTAGCACTGCACAAGATGGAAAGGGGACACTAGAAGGTTCCTGGGCCCACTGTTCTACCCACACTCTGACTTGCCATTAGGAAAGACTCCCAGACTTGGAGTCATGATACTGCCTTTTGCTCCTCTCTAGACCTTAGTTCTTCACCTACGATAGGACACCAAGAGACGGACTCAAGGTCAGCCCCGGCTCTGTGATTTTCTTCAGGTTCTCACCTGATCAACCGGACACTTCCAAACATGCCCACATGTCCACATGCACAGCCACTTTGATAACACTTGCACCTCAGTCAGGTGAAGTCACCAAATAAGCAAAATACAACTGGTACTGACACAGATTAGCCTGTAGCCCCAGAAAGTCCTCTGGTCCCCTCTTCCTCCTTCCCTCTTATGCCTGGCTAGACAACGCAGCCAGATCCCTTTAGATGTCCTGGACCCCCACACCCTGACTTTCCAACAGCAGATGCAAGCAGTTTCTCCTACATTAGTTACCGCTCTGGCTGCCTCATAAGTAGAAAAGGATTGGTATGATCAACCCCAAGGTGGTGGAGTCAGGCGCGCTCTCTCCTACTGTCGAGAAGGTTGATTGTAGGTACCTTTGGAGTGAGTCAGGGCTGGCTTGGAGCTGAGAGCTTCCAGAGACTTCCTGTCCCCTTTTGGAGCATACACCATGCACACACACAGGGTCCACCCAACCAAAGGGCCAGGCTCATGGGCTTCCGTCCTACTTACAAACCAATGACAGAAAGGACAGGCGCGGTGCCCATGGCCTGAACCACCAGAGAGAGGTGAAGGTGCAAATCACCCAACCTTGGCCAATTTGCCAGAAGAGGAAAATTCCTCCTTGACCCTAACCAGAATCATCAAGTTCATTTTGGGCATGTGACCAAAAATCTAGCCAATTAAGCATCTACACTTTGGCTGTTTCTCGCCCTCCCATTCCCTTTCTTTTCTCCCCTCCCCATCTCCAGTGTGTGGACTCGCCATGCAGATCAGGCTAGCCTCAAACCTGAGGCAGTCTCTTGCTTCTCCCTCCTGAATGCTGGTGTATAGGCATTGCCTATTTTCTTGTCAAAACATCTCTGAACAAAGCCACACCAGTGCAAAATAAGGAAAAAGACTGAGAAGGGCTTCCGACATTCCACCACCTGGGCAGTGCCATGGAGTAGAGAAATGCTTTCTTTTCCCTGAATGTCCACGGGGTCCAGAGCCCCACAGGCAAAGGAATGCCAGTTTCCCACCCTTTTGGGCTCTTTAAGAAGGGCAGGATGCGGAGCGCTCAATGAGGGTATTTCAACACTCGCAATAAAGGAAGGCTTGTGGGTTGGGTACTTGAGTATTTGCTCTGGAAGCTACCTCAGCATTGTGGGAACCAACTTGTTGATGGTTTATCGAGTAACCCTTCATTTTTTCTTTAGCTTACTTAGGACTTCATTTGTTTGTTTTTAGTTGTTTTTCTGGAGGCTCATGGAGAGAAGCTGTGGGTTTTGATGCAAGAATCACAAGTTTTAGGTTAAAGACATAAGGAATGAATATTGCTTGTGTCACTCACCAGGCAAGCGATGTGGGGCACAGCTCCTAACTACTGCAATTTCTGACTTTCTTATATGCATGCTAAAAGTTTTGATTTTTTTCTTTCTGGCCTACCATCTCTGATAACCCCTTTCCTCATCCTTAAAATGGACATTTTCATACACAATCCTCCTAATGTACTGAGGATTTAATAAACCAGTTAACATAGATAGAGTAGATAAAAACTTGCACTCTGGAGACATTAGAGGAAGCATAAGGCTGCTGTCCCAAATAAGTTAAATCACAGGAAAAAAAAAAACTTGCAGAGAACATAAAAGCAGAAGAATTAAACTTTCATGTGGATGGGCAAACAGGGGCTTGGGTCTGGGACTTTGGACTAAACGCAAAACTGTCTCCATAAGTTATCGGGCCTTCTCGTGCCTCAGTTGTCCCTTCTGTAAAATGGAGATGGAGTTCTTAATGTTCTAGGATACCATTTCTGTCTTAGGAAATTCTCGGCACCTTAACGCAGATGCCGCAGAGCATGTGTTTCCAGATTCTGCCAGTAGGGGGCGAATACAGATGAACCCAGCACGCACGCAGTGACTGATAAGGTTTGAGAATACAGTGGAAAAAAACCCTAGCCACTGTTTTTCTGCAATCATTCTGTTCTAAGGGGCTGTGGGAGGGTCAAATGGGATTCCTTTAAACTATTTTGTACAGACTCCTGAAAAGTGGCCCAAACTGTAATAACATCATTCTCTGCTTCCAGAGGGACAGCATGGTGAGCAGGACCCCTCCCCGGCGGGGGAGGGGGTCTGGGAGTGAGGTCAGGGTTGGCGAAGGTGGTGGATTTTCCTTGAGCTGGCTATCTGTGCAGAATCCGGCTTCCCTCCTACAGGCAGTTGAAGGAGGGGCAGACATTTGAGCTGCCTGTACACATTCTCCTCAGCTGCTCAGCTTTAGTGGATCCAGGGGAAGTGGGAGACGGTGAAGAGGGTGGGTGGCCACTTTGCCCGAGGAGACAAAAATCTCTCCGGCAAGCAGTCAAGGCTGAGTCAAACACCCCCGGAGTTGGCACTCTGACTACCTCATGGAGGGGCTGGTGAGGGAGCTGGATATATAGAGAGACTCAGTCCCAGGCCCCAGCTGTGTCTCTGAGCCCGGACACCCCTTTTAATTCATTCAAAAGAGCAAAGAAAAGCTGCTTACGTGAAGACAAGTGGCGGCTTGGTCCAGACAGAAGGCTTTCAAGGCAAGAGAAGGCAGGCGTGCTCCCGGCACCAGCGGACGGTAGAAATAAAGGCACCTGTAGCCTTGTGATATAAGTGACACCTACAGACAGGTCCGTTTGGTTTTTCAGGTTTATGCACAGCCCCTTTGATGACGGTGACATACAGTGTGACACGGCTCCTTGGTGGTGGTGGTGGGGGTGGTTCTCACATGCAGAAAGCTTACCTTTCTCCTGCTTTTGTGCCCAACTCCCACCACCCATCACCGGGTGAGGGGACCCAGGAAACAAGCAGAGAATTCCTGCCCCTGGGAGATATACATGGAGTGCTTACAGGTGCATTCTCCGTCGAGCAAGCTGGAGGGAAATTCAAGCCTGGTGTCTGTCCATTGCAACCTTCTCCTGGGCTAGCCAAGTCTCGAACCTTTGTGTGTGGTGTTGGCCCCTTTCTGTGTGCACGAGGAAAGAAGAGCAGAGTTGGGTCGTGGTAAAGAAGAAAGGTGCTGCAGGGATCCAGTTCTGCACCCATCATTTTCCGGCTGTGTTACTGTGAATAAGTTAATGAGCGTATCTGGGATTCATCAGATTAATGCAATAAAGGAAGCCATTCCTTGGGGCTGCTAGGAAGACGGTACTTGGGAATGTCAGCTAATCACCTGTCCTTAGGTGCTACAAGTTTCCTTTATAAGGCGTGTTAGTCAGAATTTCCCTTCCTTTCATTGATCCTGGTGGTGACCTTCCAACCAGGGGCAGGGGGAGAGCCAGTGGGCAGCACCATTGCTAGCACCCAGAGGGCATCGCTTTTGAAACAGGAGCCAGGAGATAACTTTCTCCTTTTTCCCGGTCTCCTCTGCTTTACAGACTATCTACAACGGGACCTTGTGTCCAGAACCACACACCAGGGGCCCTGACTTGGCTCGCAAGCTCTCAGCTGTCTCACTGAGAACTCCCCACTGTTTAGGACCTCTCTCTAATCTCACTGGTGACATATGTGGTCCTCCGGGAGGAGTGTTTGTAGCCCTCCATCTTGTGTGCCATGCTTCCTCGATCTTAGGCAGCTGAGACACCAACATGCCCAAGCTGCAGACTCGGAGCTTGAAGGCAAAAGCAGGGACTGGTTGGATAGGTTTTCTTGGGAACACTGGGCATGGGCACAAACCCTCAAACCCAAACATATGAATGGTGCAAAGAAACAAAAGGCGTTTCATCTGAGAAGTCATGTGTCATCATGGAAAAATAGCCAGAGAAAGATAAGTGGACTCTTGAGGACACCGGCTTAGCTGTGTGACCTTAGACAAGACAGCCAGCTTTTAGGAGTTTCAATTCTCCCAACAGTAATAGGAGTAAAGAGGATTAAGATAGTTATTTATAAAATCATTTTCCTGGGTGTGGCAGGGCTTTTAATCCCAGTACTCAGGAGGCAGAAGCTGGTGGATATCTGTGAGTTTTAGGTCAGCCAGGACTATATAAGCAGTGAAACCCTGTCTTAAAAAGTGTTTTAATTTCTTTATGTTTGTGTGTATATGTGCATTTGTGGGTCTCTGTGTCTATGTGCTTGTGTAGGCCAGAGGTCAGCACTGGGGGGATCTTTCTCAATCACCCTCAATCTTATTTTGTTTTTATTATTTTTTAAATTTATTTTTATTTTATGTGTATGAGCATTTTGCCTGCCTACATGTATGCATGTGTTACTGCATGTGTGTCTGGTACTTGTGGAAGTCAGAAGAAGGTGTCAGATCTTTTGGAACAGAACTGGAGTTACAGATACCGTGAGCTGCCTCATGGGTGCTGGGGATCTGATTCAGGTCTCATCAGGAGCAGTGAATCCTCCTGACTTTGAGACACCTCTCCAGCCCCTTGGTTATTTTTGAGATGGTCTATCACTGAACCTGGGCCTCACTGACTCAGCCACACTAGCTGGTCCAAAGTGCCTAGGATCTACCTTCCTCGACTTTCCCAGTGCTGGGACTGCAGGCACGTGCTGTTGCACCTGGCTTTTTTCTTTCTTTCTTTCTTTCTTTCTTTCTTTCTTTCTTTCTTCCTTCCTTCCTTCTTTCTTTCTTTCTTCCTTTCTTATTTTTTTTTTAAAGTATGGGTTTTGGGATCTAACTCAAGTTCTCCTGCAGGGAAGCAAGTACTTTATCCACAGAGCCATCTCCCTAGCCCCCAGGGCAGTAGTTTAGACACTGTTCTGTTTGAAGGGTGAGAGCAGGGAAAAGAAAGTGAGTCTCAAACTTCCTCTTGGATTCAAGAATAGTCTCAAAGATTTTATTTAAATCTGGGTAAGATGATATCTGAACAAAAGAATCTGAACATGAACAAAATTCACCAATAACCAAATTCAGATGCCCTCTGGGACTCTGAGTTTTACCACCCATGAACTGTCCTGGAGAAGCCTGGTTTCTGGGGGCTCCTATAGTCCTATATGCTATTTTCTCTCCTGCTGAGTTTTGTCCCATTTTGCTATTCGTCTGAGCCACACATATACAGTCTTCCTGAGGAAAAATTTCCAAACAATATATGCCTTTCTGTTATTGTTTTTAGAAAAGAACCTTTTGGAGAGATTTGTGTTGGTTGTTTAAGAGTGGAAAGCAATCTAGCAGCCGATGTCTGTGACATCAACCCTGGTTTGTCCCGTGGTCCTGGGTATATAATGCAGTATCTCTGGTGACAGTGTGGGAAATTACAGGTTTCTGAACCAGTAGATAAAGGGGAAGATTAATATAAACAAAAGCAGAGAGACTGCACTCCAATTAAGTATAAGCAACACGTTTTATCTAAATTTGAATCGAATGGATATTTGGATGACCTCAAACACTTAGCTTCTAAAAGCTGCGTGATGGATGTCGATGAAGATGAGATGTGGAAGTGGGAAGGGCAAAGAGCCAGAGGTGGGGGCCAGGTGGTAGAGTAAGGGCTGAAGTTATTTAGGATTCTAGCTATTTTCCTTTCAGGTCCTCAAAGTGACATTCATAGTCCTTGTATCATTATAGCAGAGTCGCTAAGAAGGGTGACTCTGGAGAGAGACCTCTCAGGCTGCAATCCCTGTTCTGCCACCTTCTGACTGGAAGAGCCTGAGAAGCCCCGCCTACCAAACAACTGCATTACAGCTGAGAGCCATCTGCTGTATTTTATTAATTAAATTTTGTGCAGATCTTCAACCAGGGAGCTACTTAGCGACTCCTTTTTTCAGCTGATGAGTATGAAGCCTATGGGCATAAATTTCTTAGTAGCAGTAGCAGGGCAAGCACTCTGCAGCCCCAGCGGTTTGTCTCCGGAGTCCAGCTCTTAGGTTCTGACAGTTCTGGGTACTCCTGGGGTCGATTTTTGGGTAGAGGAGGAACGAATCACATTCATATGCAGCATCTTTCATACACCAAGTATTGTACTGGGGTGTCTCACCTATCTTACCTTGATTATTTTTTACAGTAACCCTAGGAGATGGTTACCATTATGCTATTTTTAAGATAAGGAAACAGAGGTGCTGGCATTTGTTGGGGGTCACCCAGCCGGGCTGGAGCCAGCTCTGGCTGAATTGCAGCCTACCCAATACGAAAACTGCTGTAGAGAAATGACCTCGTCTTGGCCTCCCTCTCTTGTGCTGGCCTCAGCACTGACCTCTTTGGGTGTCTCCCTCTCTATGGCCCAGGGTCTTCATATCTCCTGGTCATTGCCAGTGCAGCCTCTCTCTAAGTGAAGACTAGAAACCCTTTGGTGTACTTCACTGGATGTGGAACCCTGGTGGTGGGTCTTGGAGTAATGAAGACAGCTACTGTGTTTAACACACACACACTCTCGCACGCACGCACGCATGTGCACACACACACACTTGCACGCATGCACGTGCACACACAGACACACTAGCATGCATGCATGTGTGTGTGCATGCACACACACACATACACACACACACACACACACACACACACACACACACACCACAAAATTAAGTGAGTTAAAGGGCATGCCATCTGACATGGGGCAGGAAGGTCCCATGCAAGTCTTCGCTGGACTACTCCAAGCAGGCACTGACTTGTGTCTGCTGCTTTCCCTGGAGCTGTTATTCAGGTCATATCCTACTCCTCCTCCTCACAAACTGCCACCTTCACTGCCCACCCAACCCCAACCAGGAGGCGCATACTAAAAACAAAAGTGAACTGAAGAGAAAAAGTTGTGACAGATCATAGACCATCAGGAGAGACCTTCTCTAGGCAGTGAAAGTTCAGGCTGTGGAGTCAGTCTCCATTTTTTCTGGCTTTGTTTTTGGGACAGACTCTGTGGAGAGTGTCCACTCTTCTGTGCTCTGTTGTTTCAGCTAGTTAATGTCTGAATGTGTTTTAGTGGATCTTTTTTTTGATGGGGGGATGTCAGTGGATGTATGTGATAACAAATTCCTGGCACCTGACACCTGGGAGGCATTTGATGAGGTATGGACTTCACGGGTGCATTTCTTCATCTGCAAGGCATTTACTGTGATTGCTGATACATGGTTGGTTTCATTAGGATGGAGAGAAATACAGCTGTTAATGGAGACCTCTGACCTTTGAGTCTGCATGCCAAGCTGGATAAGGAATAGCGCTAACAGGGGCCCTTCACTGGGTGCATTTCCTGGGTGCTAGGAACAGACTAAGCATGCTGCATGTATTAAGTCATTTGATTATTGCGCCATTCCTATGATGGGTGCATCATTATCATCACCTAAAATTTACTGATGAGGAAAGAGGTATAGAGAATTCAAATGACTTGCCTAATACTGCATAGCTGGTAGAACCCTTCTCAGGGTTTGGATGCAGAAAAGCATGCAGAAAAGCATAAGTTCCCTGACTTATGATGTCATAGTAGTCCCGGGAATTGAGATGTGCCAGGTTTTTGATTTGATGTTTAAAAGCAAGTATAAAGGCTGGAAATGCATTGGTCTCTAAATTCACTGCATGGACTTAAGTAATATAGGCATTTAAACAATTTGCGCATTGATTGTGTAGTCTGAGGTTTCTTTTTCCCTTTAATTCTTCTTTGGGCATTTTCTCCCATCTTTAGCCACTCATGTATCCTTGCTGATTAAAAAAGTCTCAGTTCAGTTGAGAGCATCAGTGAGGTGGCTCCCTATCTCCTACACACTCTTTCTTGTGAGAGCATCAGTGAGGTGGCTCCCTATCTCCTACACACTCTTTCTTGGCCGTGCTTTGGAAGTGATGGGTCTTTAAATATTTTCAACACTGAACACATTATGGAACTTAAACACTGACAAAAACTGGTTAGTCACTGTGTTATAAAGATGAATAATGCTGTAATAAATAATACAGAATTTGAGTTTTGTTTTAAGACAGAGTTTTACTATATAGCCCTGACTGTCCTGAGACTTTCTGTGTAGACCAGGCTGGCTTTGAATTCGCAGAGACCCACCTGCATCTGCCTTCCCAAGAATTGGAATAAAAGGTATGTGCCACCATGCTGGACTTGAATTTGACTTTTTTCTTTTGTTTTTGAAAAAGGATCTCATGCAACCAAGGACGGTTTTGAACTAAGTCTGTAGCCAAAGATGAGCATGGACACAAGATCCTCTGCCTTCCAAGTGCTGGGATTATGGGGTTATGCCTCTCTGATTTCTTTATGAAGAGCTGAGGATGAAAACTTAGGGTTCATGAATGCTAAATGAACACTCTACCAACTGGGTTACATCCACAATAGAACTGGATTCTGTTAAAACCGTGAAAATACCAATCTCCTATTTACCAGGGCTTAATTACAGTGATGTTTGGGAAATGGCTGCTGCTACACTGCTACACTGTCTTTTCCCTTTGTCAGTAGAGGCTGAGTTATAATGCTTATCTGGATTTCAGAATCATTAGTGTCTGAATTTGGTAGTCATAGTAATTATAAAAACCCAACAAATAAAATAAATTAGCATATATTTATAAAAAGTGAACGAGTGAGACCTGGTTATAGCTTCAGGGAAAAAAAGTTGTCTGTGAACACGCAGGGGAAAGAGCTGAGGGAATTACCTGCTGTTAATTTTGAACGAGGGGTTTGTAGGATGCGAGAGAAGGGGAGGGACCCCGTGGGATTTGATATTCCAACTGTACAATGAAGGACTGCAATGACCTGCTAAAAATGTATGGTTATTATGGCCAGACTTAGCCATCGTAGGAGTGGGGATGTTATACCGATTTTATAGGAGAGGAAACTGAGGCTCACGGGCTTCCTTGATTTATGTAAGGTCACCGATTTAAGCAGCACAGAACCAGGGTTACCTCCGAAGGAAGTCAGAGCCCAGGTCACTGGGAGGCGGAGGGAAAAGCAGAGAAGGAGAGGGGCGTGGCTCACCCGGTACTTCCTGGACCCAGAGAGCTGGCTCTGGTCCACCGTCACCGGTAACCTCCTCCGTGAACAAAATGGGCGGGGGAGCGACTTTCCAGTTCAAGAAGACCTCAGTATGAAACAACCTCAGATTTTGTCACTCTTTAGGGGTAAACACCTACAAGGCAGCATGACAGTGGCTCACAATGTCCCAGGATACTAGGTTCTTTCTTTTTCTTTTCAAAGTTTATTTTATTTGAAGAATGAGAGTTCTACCAAGTAGCACTTTATAACTATTGGGAGTAAGAGTTGGAATTCCCATGAGAGCCTCCCACTTTCAAAGACTATTGTTTCGAGTGTGGCATTTGGTGCATCTTATCTGAGAAGAACATGAAAAGTCATGGTGTGGGTGAAGATCCTATTCAGATGGCACTTTTATCTGCTTTTTTTCTTCCTTAGGAAGAATAATACTTGGGCATTAAGTTTTCATAGTTTATCTCTCTCCTGCAATGGAACTGGACATTCTGGTGCATACAGAGAGCTATCAATCAGGTTTACTGCACGGTAGCAGCTGTAGACAAGCCTATCTTTGGGGTTTTCTAATACTATAATAGACACAATCTGGATAGTTATTTTTATAAAGAAATCGTTCAAACTGCGTATTATTTTGTGCATTGTGGGTTCTGGTCTGACTCCTGTGGTTTTTCTGCACATCAGTTGGTGTTCATTGGAGGTTATTTATTCAATTGTTTCTTTTACCTACTTTGAAATAGTATTTTTCCCCCTCCAATCTCTTGTTGTTTTTCACAGTTGTAAATATTTGCCATTAAAATGCTCAAAGGTCTTGTCAGACATGCTGATACAAGCCTGTAATCCCAGCACTCAGGAGACTGAGGCCAGAGGTGCACCAGTTTGAGGTCAGCCTGGCCTACATAGTGAGACCCTGTCTCAAAGGAATGAATGAATACTTAAGTTCAATGATTTGAATTATACCTTGAAATTTCCTAAGGTTGGTTCCTTTTAGGGACTGCATGTGGAGCAAAGTCTTGTGCAAGAAAGCAGGCATTGTGCTGTTCTACAAAGCTCTTCTGAAATTTCCTGGCATCTTGTTATCATAGTTTGTCATTATATCCTAAGTGGAGGCTGAGGGTTCCTGCTGCTGATAAACCTGGAAGCCCTTGACTTTGAGAACCAACTGGCTTCACAGACAAGTTCCCATCAACATGAACACGTTTGTATTTTGAACTCATAAACCTGGGAGAGCTTGTTAGGAGTGTGGCTAGTCCCAGGTAAGGTGCCCAGGGTCCACATCTTGAATGTTGTCTCTGAGAGACTAGAGTCCAAGTGAAGACAGATACCCCCAGAGCCCCACACATTTCTCTCACCTGCATCCCTTCTTAAGAACCACATTTTAACTCCTTCTCAATGAGTGAAAGCGAGTGGGTAGGGTTTGGTTCCATTTCAAATGACAATTATCCCTCTGGCTCCTGGGAACCAGTGAGATATAGGCAGGGCCGATCATTTTCAGAAATGGTTGTTAAACAGGTAGCCATGGCCTAGCTAAGAGCAGAGGCCAGATGAGAAGGTGGTTGAGGGAAGAGCAAGAATAGAAGGAACCCTAGGCTTTGAGGAATTGCAGGTTCAGATCTCAGCTTTTGTAGCCAGATTTTTATATCTCTTTGAGTCTCACTTTCCTCATCTGAAAATAATTGATGATTTCATAGAGTTTTGATGACAATGGAATAAAATGGGTACTAGAGATATGTCTCAGAAGTTAAGAGCACTCGCTGCTCTTGCAGAGGACCTGGGTTCCATTCCTAGCACCTACTTAGTGGCTCATAACTGTCTGTAATTCCAGTGCCAAAGGATTTGATGCCCTCTTCTGATCTCCATGGCACTAGTCACATAGGTGGTGTGCATATATCCATGCAGGCATAACACTCATATAGATAAAAAACCTAAAAAAATTACAACTGAATGAAATTTTGTAGTGTAAGAAGTACTTAGCCTAGTACCTGACATATACTAGATATTTAGTAGGTTATTATCATAATAAGATTATTTTTAAGCTTAGCTAGCCCTGGATTTGGTGATCAACACAATGGAAACACAATTGGTTGTCCACTGGATTGGGTAGACGAGCACACGTATATGCATTTTGAATGTGGGTAGACATTTCACTGGCCGTGAGTCATTGCTAAGAGAAGGTCGCAAAATTTGATCAGTGGTTCTTATTTAACATAACCAGAGCAGGAATTTCATAAAATGTTTGTTTCCTTACCTATACCTCCCCCTCCACCCTCTGGTCTCCAATGTGCCCTTTGGGGAACACAGAAAGTCCATTAATCCCAACAGGTCACTACAGAGTACCTAGAAGATTTGCCATTTGACCACACTGATCCCAGATGCCACCACTTACATCTTTCTGGCAGTCCCATTGGGGGCACTTCTGAGAGCTCACCTTTCTACATGTGCCCATGGGGACATGGAAGCCATCTGTCTCTACAGAAAATAGTCATTTGGCTTTCTGGTTCTCAGGCTGTGTCCACCTCAGGTTGCAGCTGTCACTTAGGGCAATGTACAAGCCAGAGGGCAGATTTTGCACAAGGACCTCAGAGTTAGGTGAGGGTATAATTGGAGTTGAGCATTCCAGCCAAATTGAGTGATGCGTTGTACAATGGCTATGTGTTGAGAAAGCTCGCCCAGGCACACAGTGCTTTGAGTGGACAGGGAAGAAAGGGCAGAATTGACTAGACTGGCTCTGTCCATATTCTAGAGTCCCTAGAATTACTCAGCCCTTGTGGTCACTGTTGGCAGACCTAGCCTGGTAGTGTTACCTCTCCGATGCTGTACCAATGAGGCTTAACCAGTTTTAAGGCAGACTGGTAGACTTATGGAGACAACTGGACCCACAAGGTTCACATCTTCCCGCCTTCTGCTCAGAACAAGTGGGGTTGACTTTAGGTCAAGTTGACCAATGGGCAGGTGGTTCTCAGGAGGAGCTCCAGCCTCGAGGGATCCTTCAGAACTGACAAACTGGTTTAAGGTGATGGGACACTTAAGGCAAGCCAAGATAGGTCTGGAGATAAGACCTGAAAAGGTGGCTCATATTTGTGACCAAAGAGGCCACCCAATGGGTGCAATTTACAAATTGGAGCCCTGTAACTCTAGCTATGTACAAATATGGATGTCTTCTTTGGTTGGGAAGGAGAAAGTGTTATGACCACCACAGTATAATGGAAAAGCAGGCATGATCTCATACCCAGCTCTTCCAGCCGGAATGAGCACATGCAGTCGCCTCTCTGCTGCCACGCATCCACTGCTTCCTCTCACCTAGGACCCATGTGCACATAGACAGAGCTCCAACCGCGCTCTCTCCTGTATCTGTCGTCCCAGACACCTTGTGTCCTCTACACATAGGCAACCATTCCAGCGTAGACTCCTGCCCCTCCCTGTGCTTACATTACACACACCAACCATCAGATAAATGCGGTCCCCTTAGGAAGCTGATTAATAAAACTATTTTATCTGTAATTACACCTGAGTGATAATAATGTCCTCAGAGCCTGCATGGTTAGATTGGCTCAGATGGTCACAGCCAGATTACAGCTGAACTCACTTTGAACTCTGGCCACACTGCTGGCTCTCTAGCTCAGAGATTACAAATGACTCCAGGTGGATGGATTCACTCCATGGAACCAATAGGGCAAGTAGAATTCCATTTTCTCTTTCTTTCTTTTCCAGAGCTGTGCAGTTAAGACCTCTGAAAAGACCATAGCCCCCACCAAAAGGAGGGACAGTCAAGTTACTTCCTCCAGCCCACTCCCAGAAGCCAGTGACAACCTCAGAGTCCATGGAGGAAGCTGCTTAGCATGTAGGTTTGACAACTGACATTTGAAAATAAAATTTAATGTCTGGGTCTTGGGATCTTGGGGACAGACTCCAGTGAGCCATAATTAACTCTTTCAAGTCTTCACGGTGTCCTCTGAACAGTAAAATATCTAATTCTTTATGATGTAACGCTGAATGGAGGCAGTGAGGAGGCCTTTTGGGCTAATTACATGTTGGAACGAGGTTAACGACATGCCAGAGATTCTTCATATGGTTCCTCTGACAGTGACAAGTCACTTGGTAGCACGCTAGGGCCAAAGACAGCCACTGGTTTTATACAAGGCCTGTGCCCTTCTCTCGCTGAATCTGTTCTCTGTCCCTGAGTTTCCAGGAATCTTGGTTTTAAGATGAGCTGCACAGCAAGGGCCTGGAGGTTTGGACTGACATCCTTTTAGCTCTCAGCTCCATCATGTGCATTTTACAGCACTGACTTAGCCGAGGAAGGAAACCACAGCTCACTCTCTAAGTGGACATTCTAGGGCCAAGCAGGAGGCACATCTATGCAGAGAAATAACGTGTGTGAAAGCATGCACCCACAGAAATACTGGATCACAGAGAAAAGCCAACCATGTGCCCATGACAGAGCTCAGCCCTTGAATCCCATTCGGCACCCGAGTGGGTCCACATTTCAAGGTCACGTGAGTCCCAACAGAGATTCTTTTCCCATTTTTCCAGTTTTGAACCACTTGCAGAGCTGTCTCCTAGGTGCCCTAGACCAGTCACAAGCACACCCTGTAGTGTACATCATTGCTAACCCCATGTTGTTCCCCAGCCTGGTGAGGTCAGTCAAAATGAACCCCGCTGTTAGGCGGGATGGACAAAAGTCCCCAGAAAAGACTGTCATACATACTGCCTGAGGAGGGGTCAAACCATTAGGGGTGGCCATGGACTGATGGACTCAGTTGTATATGTAAGAGCCACTGAATTTCCCCAGCATTTTCTGGGGGGACCCTTCTTTTCCTCCCTAAACCAGGAACGGGACAAATTTATCTGTGCTCACTGAGTGACAGTCTCTCAAGGTCTCAGCACATTCAGACACACGTAGCTCTTACCTCAGTTCATTTGTCCCGCCAGGCTGGACTGGACTCAGGTTCTCTGATGTCATCTCCTTGCCCTGTGAAGGCCCTGGCTGGATGGGCACGGGCCCCTCCTCTTCAGCGAGAAGGACACTGCATGACTGCTTCCAGGCAGGTGGCACCTCCTCTGGGTGTCCCGGCCCTAAGCAGTCTCCCAGGTGTGGCAGGGTCCTGGAATGGCAGCCTGCAGCTGGTTCCTCCACCTCCACAATGACCAGCTGTCAGCACGAGGGTTAGGCAAGACTCCGGCTCTCACTGGAGCTTCATAAGAGAGGCAAAGACAGAGTGCCCTAGACGCCTGCTCCCTGGTGCACGTTGCTGAGGCCTGAGCGTGCTACCTGTGACAGGCCTGTGGTCTCCTAGGGAGGTGAGACTCGGCGTCCTGAGGAGCAGAGCAGAAATGTGTCAGACAGAGCTTGTCAGCACCCTCAGCACCCTGCCAAATAGTAATTATCCAGCCTTGTGCCACCCAGAGAGGGAGGGCAATATTTTCATCCCCATTTTATAGAAGGGTAAGTGGAGGCTTAGGGAGGTCAGACAACCACTTTAGCCAGACAGTCAGTGCTAAACTTGGCCCTGGGGGAGGCTGACTCATAGGTTACCAGTGGAGCTTGGGTGAAGCCAGGCTTTTGGGGACAGCCATAGGCAGGTCTGCTCTATGGTAGCTGGGGTTGGGCAGTTGTGGAGGTCTGCTTTCCCATGGAAGTCTCCACAGGGCTCTCTTTCTTGTTCAGCCTTGCCCATTTCCTGTCTTTATTTAACACGGTGTTCTGTTCTGGCTGTTTGGGTTTTTACCTTCATCACTCACGCTCCCCAGCTACTGTGCAAAGAAAACTTTCCTTGGGCAGCTGGGTGAGTAGATACTGCCATTCATATTTTCTACTTGGCACCCACAGAGAATAGTTGCTTAATAAAACTCCCAAGAGATCTTCCAGAGGAGAAACCTGTTTCATTTTGTTCAGCCCAGGACTTCCTACATCTCTCGCTTTTCCTGTGTCGTCAATGAGCATAGACCACCCTGCTAGGACTTTACTGATCAGCCAGTGTCATCAATGAGCATAGACCACCCAGCTAGGACTTTACCGATCAGCTGGTGTCATCAATGAGTATAGACCACCCAGCTAGGACTTTACCAATCGGCACTGGGAAATCCCGAGAGGGACCGCCACCAAGACCACAGACTGTGCCTCTTTCACCAGTGTGTTCGTTCCCCACACCACCCACTTGTGGAGGGCTTGCATGCTGGGCAGAATTCACATCCTCTTGCCCCTATTTTCTCAGCTGTGATGCTAGGAAGCCATCTTTCATGTATGTTTCCCAAAGCCCTTGTGTGAAGCCAGCCACCCATGGTGGTGACTTCTCTCATTGTGATGTATATCTCATATCTATGCCTCTTTCCTGTTTTCTTTGTTCTTCTTTCACAGGGTGGCCTTTCCTGGTCATCCTCCCGTTAAGATGACCATGTTGCTCAACCCCATGTGTGTGGTACTCCTGGGAATCACACAGTGTGGCCGCCTCCTTTATGTCCAGCATATTTTACTTTCGTCTCCTCACAGTGTTTCCCACTACTGGATACTTATCTATTTATATATTTTTTCATATCGATCATCTCCAGGCTATCAGTGGATTGATGTATGTTCTATTCACTGTTGGAAAGATCTATGCCAGACATGGTCCCCTGTCTGTTTGCTTCATTCCTGGATCCACACCTGGGCTGCAAATCTCCAGCCACATGTAGGAGTAGAGGCAAAAATCTACCTGAGTTCTGCCTTCCAAGCTGAGTGTCTTAGGAAGACGAGTACAATTCACAAAATGTCGTCTTTGTTCAATGTGCACAAGGGAGTCATTCCCTTGTCCAACTCTGTGCTAGTGGGTTATACTCACCCACAAGAAACCCTGTGTCTAAGGTACCCAGTGGGATGGCTTCATAGACTCAGCCATAGAGGGTGAGCTTCAGGAATTGGCTGAGCAGTCATTATACCGACTGCATTACTATTTGGAAACCTTACCCAGACTGCCTGGCTTTGTCTTATGTCTTTTTTATACCTTTCTTGAATTCATGCCTGGATTGTAACCTGCTATATACATGAGGACCTCAGTGCATTTCTGTGCTGGTTGATAGCCCCCACCATGGGCTAAGGGAAGAATGGAAAAGGAGTAATCTCTCACAGGCCTAACTGAACTGAGTACCACACATGCCTGTGCTGAGAAGGGTCCTGAGGCCACAACCAGCAATGTTTCCATGTATGTATTTATATGTGTGTGCATGTATAGGCTAAGGTATAGACACATCTCTTTGCTGTTCTACACTGGCCACTGGGAAGGCTGAGTGTTGTTAACTCCAGTGGGATTAAGTGGTGTGTTTCATGCAAGCACTCTTCAGCAGGAGTCCAGGTGACGCAGCTCACTCTTGGATGCCTAGCCTCTGGGTGTGGCTTATCCATGTTTCACATGCCAGAAGAGAGCCTATGAAATGACAGAGAAAGCCCTGCTTAAAGTCGTGGGTTTCACATTTCTTTTGGGGTGGGCATAGGGCCTACAGAGTAGAACAGAGGGCAGGCTTGGGAGTTCTTGCCCCATTCAGCCTCAGGGTGGTCACAGGCCACCAGGAACTGTTTCTGCCCTACACCATCGCTCTGTGGGAAGGTTTTGGCTTCCTAGCTCTATGGGGATGCTTATTTGAGCAAGGGTAAAAAAAAATGACAAGAAGAAAATGTCTTTTAATAATGTCTGGTATAGGAACAAAACCAGAACATTAAAATTAGAAAGGAAGAGAAGTCACCATCATTTCCCTGCATGAGCACTTTCTTTCTCTGGGGAGCTTGTTTATCTCGCCAACAAATACTTACTTTGGATCTGACAGGAGCCAGGCACTGGGCATTGCAGCTAAAATAGTGCACAAAGCTATGAGTAATGAGGAAAACTTAAGACGTTTTTTGTTGATTACTGAGTGCAGTAGGCTGAAAACTACTCACCTAAAGAGAAGACTGATTTTACAAAGCCTGTGATCATTGGATGGTCCACAATGAGTGACACCTTTAAAAGGATCTTGAGAAGGCAGAGTTCATCCTGAGTTACCTGGTGGTGGCGGTGGTGGTGGTTGTGGTGGTGGTGGTTGTGGTGGTGGTGGTGATGGTGGTAGTGGTGGTTGTGGTGGTGGTGGTGATGGTGGTAGTGGTGGTGTTGGTGTTGGTGATGGTGGTTGTGGTGGTGGTGGTGGTGGT
>JAQHUG010000068.1:2955825-2979974 GCA_028555095.1 Dicrostonyx torquatus | reverse complement strand
TAGTGGTGGTGATGGCGGCAGCAGTGGTGGTTGTGGTGGTGATGGTGGTAGTGGTAGTGGTGGGGAGAGCAGAAGGAGTTTAGAGATGCACAAAAGAGAAGGTGAGGTGGGAAGGGCCGTATTAAACCACCAACCGAAAGAGACCATAACTAGAATCTCCCTTAGGTCCTCTGAGAGGGAATGGCCATGCAGAGATCTTGACTTAGCATCTCTGACATCTAGACTATGAGACACTAAATATCTATTGTAAGCCAACAAATTTGTAATAACTGTTATGGCAGTGCTAGGAATCTAATGCATAAATAACTACTCAGTGCAGATAATGCAGAAGCCACTGAGATCTGCAGTTCCAGAGTACATTTGTTTTTATTTGTTTATTTGTTTGTTTGTGTTTTGAGACAGGATCTCTCTAAATAGCCCTGGCTGTCCTGAACTCACTCTGTAGAACAGGCTGGTCTTGAACTCACACAGATCTGCCTGCCTCTGCCTCTCAAATTGCTGGAAGTAAAGGCATAAAGGCGTTGCCACCAAGCCCAGTCCCAAGTGCATCTATAACCCCAGCCTTGGAGAGGAAGAGAAAGAAGGCTGCCCTTACTGGCCAGCCGGTCTCACTGAATTAGTGAACTCCAGCTTCAGTTAAAAATAAAGAATCTAGCAGTGGTGGCAAACATCTTTAATCCCAGCACTAGAAAGGCAGTGGCAGGTTGATCTCTGTGAGTTCAGGTTAGCTTCTGTCTCTATAGCTAGTTCCAAGACAGCCAGCCAAGGTCACAAAATGAGTTCTGTTAAAAAAAAATAGAGAAATAAAGCGAGGAGGGACTGAGGAAGACATTTGACACCAACCTCTGACCACTACATATGCATACATGTATGTGTTCCTATGCATACATACATAGTCACACATATATACACATGTACATACATACACACACATTCTGAACACCTTTCCACACTTTTTGTCTTTTACACTAATTTTAATAGCGTCCATTCTATTTGATCTATGCAGGTATTGCCATTCATTCGAGTGCTTTCTTTGCGCTGGATGTTTTGGTTGTTTTTAACTTTCTACTACCATGAACATTGCTATGTGGCCTTTTTAGTATTTCTTGGGTACAGCAGGGTAGGGCACCCCATCACTGTGCAGAGTACAGAGTGAGCTTCAGAAGCTGAACCAGCTCACCAGTGATGGGCAAGAGTCTCTGAGGGGTGCAGGGAGGCCAGACTAAGCTTTAAAAGGGAGTGGCTTTAAAAGCCACAACACTTTTTTTTTTTGTTAAATGAATAGGATTAAGGAAAGATTTATGTCCCAATGAGAGAGCAGCAGGGTGTTCTCAGCTTTGGATTCAAAGGCAGAGAGAAGACAATGGACCATGAGGATTGATGGATAAGAAGTGCCAGTGTTGCTGGGAGTTCACGTTGGTTAGAAGCTGAGCATTGTTTCACCCTGCCCTTCCCCAAGGACTGAAGCACCAACAGACCCATTTCCTGTGTGAACTGCATCTTTCCCCATGGAGCCTTGGGTGATCATGTGGGGCTTCCGAGGAATTTTGCGATGTTACCAAATGTACCATAGGATAGAGTTTTGCAACCAGGAGAAGGACAGTCTGTGTCCCTTTTCTGTGCAGTCACTGGCTGTTCTGTTATTGTGTCTTCATATTTTCATTTGTGGGAAGGTGACCTGCAGTGGAGGAAGGAGGGAAGGATGGACTTGAGCTTAAAAAGACAGAGAGTGAGTTTCAAAGATGGCGGCTCTAACAGGGATAGCCTTGAGGACATTATGTGAAGTGAGAAACGCCCAAGGGACAAACAATGTGCAGTTCCCTTGACATGAGACACTGGCTGGACAGAGTCATAGAAATAGCAGGCAGAGTAGCAATTGATTGCTGGACTGGGGCAGCGGAGGTTGTCTCATAGATGCAGACTTTCATTTTGGAGCATTAGAAATGCTCTAGACGCAGGTGGTGGCGATGGATTGCAGCATCACATTGTGATATATTTCATGTCCTGGAGTTACATACCTATCATTTGCAAATTCCATTTTGTGCACGTTTTACTCTGTTAAAAGATAAAGAAATAGTGAAAGCTAACCTAGGAATTCTAGGCAAGAAGGTTGGTGGGGGAATAGAGTGACCGGGAGAATCGAAGGTTCGTTAGACAGGAATAATGAACAGTGACTCATCAGGGACTGGGCAGAGGGTTGAAAATCTGTCCTATCTCATGATTGTGTCCCCAATGGATAAGGAAGGAGCTGAGGTTTAGTGATGTGTAGGATCTTCTCAAGACGGCTGTAACATGGAGCTGGAACTCAGACCCAGCTCGGACTTGTCCAGGGTCTCCTTTACTGATATTTCCTGCTCGCCTTCTGCTTCACTGTTTTCTCTGCGTTCTTGTAGCACCTGATCCACTTACCAGCTGCTTCAATAGATCACTATCCCATCCAAGAGACAGGAAACTAAGACTCATAGGCTAAGGCGTCTACCTAACTGCATGTAGCTAATGAGTGGCAGGCACAGTCGTATCAACCCAAGTTCGTCTGGATTTAAGGCCCATCAATGCTTTATGGCTTAATCTAAGCTCTAGCAACAGTTTCTTAAATGTGGCATGTGTGTGCACCAGGAGGGAGCGATTGATGGTAGCGGTATCTATCATACGGCACAGATGTAGTTTAAGATATACCCTGTAGCATCTCTTTGCCTTAAGAGGTCATGCAGATCTTAGAAGGCCCCCATTTTACTCTTTTTCGGAGGACTCTTGATACCAGAACAAGTGCACCTTGTGATACTGTACTGCAACGATTTATTGACTCATCTGTCTTGTCGACCAGGTTGTAAGCACTCAGAGGGGACGGTGTGGGCTCTGTTTGAGCTATCTCTGAATACTTACTGCTTAGCACTGTGCTCCACTCCTAGGAGGGACTCATTACCTAGAGAGAATAAAGCAGAGAAGCAAAGAAAATGTTCCTATTAACCCTTCAGGGCGAACTCTTTTGATATTCGATATCTATAGAGAACAGCGGTTAACTCTGGCCTGGACTTTGGTTCCTCTCTCTTCACCTGAGAACTACACATGTTCTGAATCCCTGCTGGGTGGCCTAGGGAAACAGAAGTACATATGCCCCACATCCATGCTTAAGGATGCAGTGGTCCAGAACAATGATGCAAGATTATACTCAAACTTCATGAACAAAATCTTGTTGAGTGTCCTAAAGAAAGATGAGCTTTCCAAAGGGCAATAAGAAAAGCAGAGAAATTGTTAAGATCCCAGGCCTTAGCATAGAGGCTGCTTATTGGCTGTGAGACCCTGACAGGTTACGGGAACTCCTTGAGATTCAGTCTATTCATGTGAGAAAATACGGGAAGATGTTACAGGTTGAGCATGTCTCCTAGAATAGCGGTTCTCAACCTATGGTTCACGACCCCTCACAGGGGTCACATATCAGATACCCTGTATGTCATATATTTATATTATGATTCATAACAGTAGCAAAATTACAGTTATAAAGTAGCAATGAAAATAATTTTATGTTTGGGAGTCACCAGTTTTGAGAACTGTGTTAAAGGGTCCCAGCATTAGGAAGGTTGAGAATCACTGACCTAGAAGATGTAGAAATTCTAGCCTTCAGTGCCTATAAATGTGACTTTATTCAGAAATAGGGTCTATTGTGGTTTGAAAGTGAAATGCACCCAGTAGGCTCGTGTATTTAAACCCTTGGATCCTACTTGGCAGTGCTGGTCTGGAATATTGTGGAACCTTTGGGAGGAGGAGTCTTGCAGGAGGAAATGAGGCACTGGGGACGAGCCTGGATGTCTAATTACCATGCTCCATTTTCTGTTCCTACTCTGCTCTCTGACTGTGGGCACAGTGTGAATAGCTGTCTCATGCTGCTACTGCTCTGACTTCCTCTCCACGTAGATGGTTTCCCCTTGAACTGTAAGCCAGAAAAAAAAACCGTTTTAAGTTGTTTCAGCTACTTGATCATAGCAACAAGAAAAGCAATTAATGCAGGGTCTTTGCCAATGACCAAGTTAAGATTAAAGTAGACAGTCCCAACACAAAATTACTGCTGTCTTCATAAAACAGATACACAGAGAATAGCACTACAAAGGAAAGATGATGGGGTGACAAGGGAGATGGACATCCATGAGTCACAGATACTGGAGCCGCACAGATTCTTCATTTTAGCTCTTAGGAGGAAGCAAACCACTGGCACGGTGACCTTGGACTCTTAGACTTCAGACTGTGAAAGGATAAGGTACCACAATTTAAGACACCGGGCTTGTGGTTCTTGGTTCCAGCTGCCTTAGCAGATTAGTGGAAGAGGTACTAATAGTACTGATTTCTCCAGGATGTGAGGATGAGATGCAGTGAGGTGATATAAGCAGGGCCCTTTGCTCTGCTCTTATCCCGCAGTGTTTAATAGTGGCGGGTGGCACGCCTACTTCTGCCTTGGGGAGCCAGACAGGTCGTACAGTGGCAGTAGCAACTGTTCTAAAGATCAAAGCTGGGAAGCATGTGGGTTTCATTGGGGACAGGAAAATGTGCCTGTGGACTCATCATTTGTAAAAGTAAGGGCTTGAGCTTTGCCCCTAAGTACTATCTTTTGACCCAGAGACAAGAGGTCCTTGGTAAAGAGGAGGCCAGCACTTCCTTCCTCTTCCTCCAATAAGAACCATTCGTTTTCCCTTTATGAAAGTCACCACTGGGGCAGACAAGATGGCTCTGTAGGTAAAGCCACTTGTGTCCACGCTTGACAATTCCAGTTTGATTCTTGGGATCCACAAGGTAGAAAGAGAGAACTATCACTGATTGCCACTTACCTGCTGACCTTCACAGTACACACAAACACAAACGTGCACACACAAACACACACACACACACACACACACACATTAAAGAGGTACTCTTTCTTGCTCTAGTTACCTTTCTGTCCCTTTCTGGGCTAAGGACCAGAGTTCTCTAGCCTTCCACTTCCAGATTGGAAGTGTCCTAGAAGGACCATGAGAGTTCACTGGGGATAGACATGGATTCTGAGATGAGAAGGACACTTCAGTCTTTGAATTGGCCCTGATGATTCTTGGGAATATTTTACTTTAGGAAACAGTCTGTTCGATGGAAGTGGGAGGCTAATGTGCAGAGAGCTAAGTTGGAGAGCATTAAAGTGATTGGATGGATGGATGGATGATGGATGGATGGATGAATGAGTAAGGGATATAGGTAGAGATAGAGAACATTTTCTGATCTCTGTTTATATACGCATTGATACCATTGTGAGGGTCCCTCCCTTATAACGTCAAATAAATATAATTACCTCAAGTCCCCTATCTAAATATCATGACTCTGGCAGTTAGGGCTTCAGCATAATTGGGGAGGGGGAGGAAGAATACAGCTTAGTTTACAGCAGGAACATATTTACTATCTGTGAGCTTGTAGAAATAACTAGGATAATTACACTTTTACAAAGTAGCTTTGACTACATTTTTATACAAAGTTGTTACTGATTGAAGACTATTGATACATTCTAACCTTTGAGTTCTCAGAGCAGGTGCCCTTATGTCTAGGATGGTGCCTGTCAACTAATACAGTGTTGGGAAAGGAATGGTTCCATTCTTTTCTCCCTCTGTGTTCTTTCATTTTCTGGGTTCCCCACATTTTGTCCCCTCAGTTTCTTTGTTCATGCTAGTCCCCCTGTCTGGAGCACCCTCCCCTCATCCAGCAAGTATTTTTTGGGTGCTAATTATGTTTGACACTTGCCTAGGTAAAGGGACATAAGATGAACAAATGCTACTCATTTCTGCTTTCATGGACTAATATTCCAACATGGGCAAATAAACAAGAGGAAGCATATGTGCAAAAACTATGCTATAGCAAATGGTGAAAAGAACCATGGAGAAAACCAAGGTCAGCGAGTGAGGTGGGCTATGTGGGTGGGCAGGGTCTGCTGCTGCACATTTTAATTGGAAGGTGACAGAGATCATCAGGACTTCCCTGAGTCGCCGGCCTTGGCAAACGGACTCTGCTTTAGGTCTTGTAGCATCTTCCTTTCCTCTGTCATTGCACTCATCGGTACGATTACTCCATGAATGTGTTCTATCCTGTTGTGCAAAGCTTCGGCGAACTGAGCCCACTGTTTGTTGTGTTCCTCTCCTCCCATCTCAGAGACTACGCCTTTGCTACCCTGCAAACAGTGACTGGGTGGGCCATGAGGATGAAACAGGACACTTAGATTTCTTCCTAGCTATGGGCAGGCAGAGGGGGAAGTCATAATAGAAGTGCTATAAGCAGTGTGTCTTTGGGCACCATATATAGTAGGGACTTTGGAGCAAATGATCAAATAAGCAGCAAGCCCAAAGCTGTGATAGCACAGGGCTTCTCAGACTGGAATGTGGTTGCCAGTCCCCTGGAGGCTATACTTCTTCCAAGTCACAGAAAACTTTACATGTCACCCACACGCCATGCTCTCCTGACAATGTCACATGCCCCACTGAGATCTGGGGGCTATTTCCTCTCTCCTGAAATCATGGTAGCATCATGACAGTAGTGACTTTTTGAGGTGTTTAAAATTCAGCTGCCAGACTATGAGAACAACCTTGAAATAATGATAAAGATTTTCTCTTTCTTCTGGATTTGAAGCTGGGCAGGTACAGTTGTGTTCAACCACCAGCATATAGGCCATATGTGGCCAAGGAGAGCTTTAAATGCAGCTTAACAAAACATTGTAAACTTATGTAAAATGTGACCTTTTGGGGGAGGATAGCTCATTTGCATGCTTGAGTATGAACTTTGTAAGTGACAACGCTGTGCCATGTGTCAAAGGTTGGACAAGCTTTGTGGGGTGTCTGGGGATGCATCATGTGGCCGAAGACTGCTCAGAAGTGAGCCCACACTTAGTAAAGCAGAGCTGATGAGAAAAACCACCCTCTTCTCTCTGACCCCTTCAGTTCACCCCCACCCCTCACCCCCACTTGTTTTACCTCCCAAACACTCACCCTATACCTGCTCCCAGCATTTCTAACTGAGGACAGGCCTGGCCCAACCCAAAGGAGCTCCATGGAGAGTCTCATCTTGAAAAGAGCCTAGGGTTTGTCTAGAGATTTCTAAGGTGGCGCTCTCATGGGAGAAATTCTAGAATTCAAATGAATAAGTAGATTGGGTTTGAGTGCCAGCTTGGAGCGATTAAAGGATCCAGTGAAAGCTGAACCCGGAGAGCTCTGTCCGTTCCTATTGTATAACACCGAGATTCAAAGGTGCAGAGGGCTCGCTTCTTTTGATCTGAGCACCTGTGCACATCCACCCTGGTCCCTTGGGATCCTGGCATGAGCCAAATTCTTCACACCATGGTGGTCAGCCCCAGGCTCTTTTCCTATCATCCTGGGTACTGACACCTACATAAATTCCTCTGGAGATTTGGTGTGGACTGTGCTGGTCAGTCTTATATGTTGAGACCTGGTCCTTAGGTCTTAGTAGTAGCTACAAGAAGGCAGGAGACTAGTTCTTTCCTCTCCTGCCTGTGAGCAGGTACTTTGGAGGTTAAGCTTTTGAGCATGCGGTTTCTGATTTGCAATGTTCTTCTTGTTTCTCTCCCTTTCTACAGAGTTCATTCTCCTTACCCAGCTGTCAGTGTCTCCCCTCCCCCAGGACACACTCCTTCATTCCCGTCATTCTCCCCACCTTTGAGACTCTGGAACTCTTTATCCTTTACTTAATAATTTGGGGGCACAGTGAACTTTAAGGGTTCAATGAGTCATGATTTAGAAGTAACTTTTTTAATCCCCATGTCTCTGGGACAGCCTCTAAAAACCATGGAGCAGGTTGCCATGGACTCCTGGGCTTTGCCTAGTGGGAAGCAGGGATTCCCGGTCCTCCTCCCCAGAGGGCAGAGAGCTAATCTCTCTGGACTAGAGGTCAGGCCTGGAAACCTGTTCCATCACTTTCTTGGGCTGCAGAGGAACTTCCTATTTTTACCTCACTTTCCTTATCTGCACTGTGAGGGCAATGACAAACCCCACTTCTGTGAAGATAAAGAAAACCACTCAGGTGCTAGCACACAAGGAAAACACAAAGACGGTTGGCTGTGGTGGCTATTATATAAATCAGTAAAAATTAAGCATTTAAAAGGAGACACTGCTGAGCGAGGTTCCTGACTCTGAGTGCCATGTGGATTTGACCTCTCGGCGACTTGAGGCAGCCTCCAGACATCACCTCTATCCAATGTATGTTGTTTCGTCATCTTATTCTTTCCCTCAACAGATGGGCAGCTCCTATCTACCGTTTGTCTACAGGATTTAAGCCCCCCCAGCTCCCACAGTAGGACTGTGGGAATCAGGATTAATGCTGGAAAAATGTTTTCTAGTTTTGGCTGAATGATGGATTAGCATTCTAGTTTGTGAACTTACTTCGTCAGCTCTCAGCCCTGTGGTCAGGGACAAGCGATCTTTTGCTTCACTTTAGGGGAATGCGGAGGGCGAACATAATACTCTCGTCTCTGCTATTTCTGAACCAGAGAGACTGTAAAGGAAGCTTAAGAGAGGAGTGTATGAGTTCAGACAATGCTTGCTGGCTGGTGAGGAATGAAACCACGAGGATTAGGAGGTACATTGCACACTGACAAAACAAAACAGGACCAGCCAACTCACTTAACTCTTTGTCTACCAGTTCAGTCTCCATGGTCTGCAACATCTGCCTACCATTACGGTAGAGCTTAGTTTGGAGGAATTGCATTTGGAATATAGAACACATTCACTTGACTTCAGGGGTAGGAGCCCTGGTTTTTTGTGCTACTTTTGAATAGCAAAGTAGAATTCTATAAGTAAAACTTTCTGTTCATTAACTCTCTTTTGCCTAGATTCTTAGGTATCTTCCTGATAGATTCTGACCAGCTGGTTAACTCTGAGCATTGTCTAAAACCCAGGCAGGTGGTGGTTCAACACAATAGCTTCATCAGGTCTTTGTGTTATTCAGTGTTTTGTAGAGCATGGAACTTTCCCCATGAGGCTAAAATCAGGAACTCTGCAGAGCCCCATGCTAAAGATTTTGTTCTGTTCTGTTTTGGTTCTTGGGACGCAGTGTGGCCTTTGTGGCCTCTCCATAGACATTTTCCACTGTACTGGGTGGATGGGAAGATAATATAGTAATTATATCACTAATTTCACATGATGTCAAACCCAACTGCAGAATTATTTTTGCAAGCAGGGGTGATATCCAAAATATTTAATAACTACTACCTGTGTAACATTGAGCAATCAGAGCTTACCCTGGGGATTCAGGAACTTTTCCTGCTTGAACATCAACCCGTAATTGATGGCTTATGGGCAGTCTAGGGCGCTCCAGGGTTGAGTGTCAGGGAGCAGAGGGATAGCATCTATCTATCAACAGTCTAATTTTTAAAATTTTATTTATTTTATGTATGGGGAATATACATATCACTGTGCTAGTGTAGACTAAAGGACTACTTACAGCAATGGATTCTCTCCTACTGTGTGGGTCCTGGGGATTGAACCTAGATCAGCAGGTATGGCAGCAGATGCCTTGACCTACTGAGCCATCTCACTGACTCATTGTGAACAAAAAGTTAACAGCCAGTAAGACAATGCTGTACATGTTTCAGAACGTGAGAGTGATTATTCTTTAGAATGTAGAAAGTTTCCAGACACGCTGATAAAATGGTCATCTCGACTTCTTGACAAGCTCAGGGAGCATCCTCCAGCTGCATTAGTCAGTCAACCAGTGGTCAGCACAGGTTGCTATCAGGGTTCTTCCTGTCTCGGGATCCCTGGTCCTGTTTCCTTGCTGTCATCTCTGGCTGAGGGAGGAGGCATGTTAGTCTTGTTTTTGATCCCCACTAACTGCTTAACTTCTGGTCTGCTCGTTCCCTTGCCCCTTGGCTGGTGTGTTTACATCTCCCTCATGGAATCCTGGGCTTGGTCCACTTGCCTATGACTTTATGACTTCAGTCAAAGTGGTTTTTTTTTTGGCTATTTTTTTTTTTTGTTTTTTGAGATGGGGCCTCCGTCCTTGGACTTCAGCATACGATGTCATCCATAGGAACCAAAGCAGTGGCTCTGCCTTTCGTCCTTGACTTCCACCTCTGGACTTCTTTCTCTTTGCACTGACTCTCACTCTTTCCCTCTCCCTCTCATCTGCTATTCTTCCCACCCTCAGCTCTGGTCCTTAACTAGCTCACTGTCTTCCATTCCAGGAACACCAAAGAGCATCGAGCAGTCTGTCACTGGTGTTCGTTTGCCTTGGTACTAGGGCTTAACCCCAGAGTTTCACACAAGCTAGGTATGATAGTTCATCTTCATCTCCGACTTCCTGAAATTTAGGATAAGCATGGAAACAGCTCTGAATGTGTCTATAATAGCATTTCACTGAATGTCCGCATCATGATACTACTGTCTGGGGTCCCAGAATGAAGAGGAAGAAGGGAGCTGATCACCAGCGCTCACCTGTCTCTGCTTTCTCTTTGTAAAGCCCATGTGACCAGCTGCCTCAAGCTCCTGTTATTATGACCTCATTGTCTAACAGACACAGTTGGAAGCAAAACAAATCTTTCTGTCCGTAAGTTGCTTTTGTCATGTGCTTTGTCAGGACGATGAAAGGAGTAACAAATACGTCAGACAACCACACTACTACCACTAAGCTATGGCCCTAGCCCATTACTATCTCTTCTCTTCTTCGTTCATTTGTGTCAGCTTGGATCTGAAATATCCCAACAGCTCATGCATTGAAGCCACAGTCCCCAGTGCACACTGTGGGGAAGAGAAAAAGCAGCGTTGGGATCTAGGTGTTCTGATGGTTATAAATCTAAATGTGTCTCATAGCAGGTCCTTTGGAAAGTTACCTTCTCTCTCCTTGCCTCAGTTTCCTCAGGTGCATGAGCTGTTGAGACTATTATGGTCTGCTATATGGGAAGCACTTCTAGCAGTGTCTGGCCAAAGGGAATTGCACAGAGTTATTGATTTCTTTCTTTCCCTGTGCAGTAAGTTGGCTTGGCTCATTGACTGCACGCAGGTGTGGTAAAGTACATTATTAAGCCTAACCAGAAATTTGTACTATCATATTCAAGCATTGTTCTGGTTAGTTTTGGGGAAGGAGGTAATGGCTGGGATCAATTTAACCTAATCTGGAGTCAACTGAGGAGATGTAACTTCAGTTAAAAATACCCCTACCAGACAGGCCTATAGGCAAACCCGTGGGCATTTTCTTGATTGATGGTGGATAGAGAAGGGTCCAGTTCACTGTGAGTAGTGCCATTCATCAGCAGATGGTCTTAGAGTGTATAAAAAGTAGGCTGAGCAAACCAGGAGAAACAAGCCACTAAGCAGCGTTCCTCTTTGGCCTCTGCTTCGGTTTCTGCCTCCAGGTTCCTGCCTTGAGTTCCGGTCCTCACTTTTTTTCATGATGGTTGGCGATCAGGAAGTGTAAGCCGAGTGAGTCTTTTCCTCCCCAGGTTGCCTGTGGTCATGATGTTTTATCTCAGCAATAGAAAGCAACCTAAGATAAGTGTTTTCAGTAATTTATGGGTTGAACTTCCTTTTCGGATTCAGCTGCCATCCCATTCTTTCTCACAAACCCGCACGTACTGCAGCCTTTACAGAACATGCACAGGTGCAGACTCTCTGGGTTCTTGCGTCACCTTGCCTTTGCACCTGGCCAGCATGCCTCTCTCCAGTCGGCCTCCTTTGTCATGGTGGTCGGGCCAAGGGACCTTCTTTAACAGATGCTTAGTAATTGGCTTCCATGCCACTTCCCCTACCGGCCATTGCTTCTCCTGAAGCCAGAGTTGAATTCTTTGTGTGTTAGTCATGTTTCTAGTGCTGTGATAAAACACAAACAGCTGGTTTGCTGGTTTAGCTGTTCACTCCCCAGGACTTAACCCTTCCAACCCATCCCCTCCTCACAAGTGTAGGGGATACCAGGACACTTCCGGGTTTCTTCATAGTTCCAAACATTGGGATGGAGTGTGTGGCAGGGAAGGAGTGAGCGCAGGCATCTCTTCCATTAAGTTAGGAATACTGCATTAGGGAGATATCTAAGGTTTAAACCATAGCAGCTCGATAGACACCATCATCATGAGTCATCAAATGAGAGTAGGGCCATTGTTTCTGTTTAGTTATACTTATAATTGCAGTACCGTGAGGATGGGGACCATGTTTCTTTATCTTTTAGTCTTAGCAGACAGCTCAGATATTTTGGAAAATAAAAAGCGGTTATTAAATGTTATATGAATGAAGAAAACGTGAAGAGACTTTCTAAGAGCCCTATAGAAGAACTACAAACATCCATGACATATAGAATAGTCATTTCATTAAGAAGAAAGTCCTGCCCCCAATATTAAGGCTTCGTGGATGCCACGCAAAATCTCTATCATTGAGCCACACAAATTTTCTATCATTGAGCAATATCTCCTGTTTTGGTTTTTTGAAATTTGAAACGTTGTCTCAGGCAGGCCTCTAGGTTTTGATCTTCCTGCCTCAGCCTCCCACATAGCTAGGATAATAGGCTTGCAACTCAGAGCAGCTTGTTCAACTTTAGGTACAATTTTAGCAGGTTCCTCCATCTCTTTAAACCGTGGCTAATTCGAAAGAACAGGTAGATGAGGCGGGAGAGAAGGGACTGGCGATGAGGACCCTGACAGCAGAAGTGTCACCTGACCCTCTCACGGTGCTGGGAACAGAACTGTGGTAAAGCAAAGGATGAGTGCTTAAGCATGACTTTGCCTAGAGCATGGAAAACAACTGTCGTCAACAAAGGCCGTTCTCACTGACTAATACTGACCTACTAGAGGAAAGCCCTGTCTCCGAAAGGTGACACTATACTTTGCGAACTCTCCTCAGGAGCAGAAGGCATTGACCCTATTGGAGTTTTCACTGAGTAAGCTTCAGCCATCTGGAAGAGACATGGCACTCTTCGTTCACCAAGATGCTACACCAAATCTGCCGAACACCAAATCTGCCGGGTTGGACATGGTTCTGGCTTTTCCTAACTGCATTGGGCAGGAAAACCTTGTTGCCAGTCAAACAGCAACAAAATGATAACTGAAAGGTATCTGGACACTGCTTTGCAACATCTTCAGAGTACCAGGGAGCCCTACTTCTCCTGAAGGTTACTGGAGGAGAACCACTGGCATAAGAAATCTGTTTCCTCCAAGTTATGTCATCAGTTTCTATTGTTTTCAAAAATGTAAAAATTTCAATCACATATATGTGTGTGTGTGGCTAGTGTATAGGCTTGTGTACATGAGTGCAGAGCCTGCAGAGGCCAGAAGAGGGTGTCTGATTCTCTGAATCTGGAGTGAGAGGCACTGGTGAGACCCCCTAATGCTTGTGTTGAGAGGTGTACCTACTGAGCAACCTCTCAAGCCACCTGAATTCTACTTTTGGTACAACAGTTTGGGGGCAAGTTGTTTGAAGAATCCTCAGTTAACAAATATGGTCAGAGGGTTTTTATTTAAGAGATAAGGTATCCAAACACAAACTTTTAGGGGACAGTAGATGACAAGATACTAGATGCTTGAGAAAGTGTCCAGCATATAACAAATGCTATTCACTGTGTCCGGAGCTCTGTGGCCAAGCATGTGCAATGAGGAGTGAGGCCAAGATCTGAAAATTTGGGTTGTCTGAATGTGAAGTCACACAGATGGCAGCCACATAGAGACAGGAAGGATATTTTAGGTGGGATACCAAGGCACAAAAGGCAAAAAAAATGTATGTTTAGGCATTGGGTCAGGAGCTGTCCAAACAGGATGCACTCCATTGCCTGTGTCCTCAGAAAGAAGGTGGAAGGGAGGTTCAGGGAATAACTTGATGTAGGGGTGGGTATGTGTGTGTGTGTCTTACTAAAGGACACAGACTTGCTCTCCTATGACATCTTTAGACCTAATTTTTAGATTCTCTGGTAGAGAAACCAGATAGGAAAAGAGAAAGATGAAACCAAGGCTGCTCCCACGGCTGCTGGAGGGTGGGGCAGGAGGCAAGGGAGAGGGCAGAGATGCTTTCTGGAGCTTTCCAGCTTGGGCAACTGGGTGGCTGTGATACTGCTCGCCCAGAAAGGGAGGAGGAGAGAGGGGAGGGAGGAGTAGCAGGTTTGGGTGTGGAGAGGTGGTGAGTGAGTTCATTTTTAGGACAGTTTGAATTTGAGGTGCCTAAGGGAAGTTGAGGTGCAGCTATCCAGCAGGCAGTTAGAAAGCAGAGTATGGATGCCGAATACAGAGCAGACTAGACAAACTGACTTGGAAGCTATTAGCTTACAAAAAGCGACAGGAACTTGGAGGGAATGGTTGAGTTTGCAAAGCGAATGAGGGCAGCTGAATAGGGAAAGAGGCACATGGGTGGCATCCTGGGAGCACCAACAACAGCTAAGTGGAGGCCTCAGCCTGCGACCCAAGCAGGGGCTAAATGTCTGAGCAAAGCCTTTGGCTTGTGAGCAATCTTCAGAGGGCCCTTCCCAGAACTTGCCGGTCCTGATTAACTATCAGAGAAACGTCAGGGCTCTCAAAGAGCTAGATTTATGACCTTGGAATCAGTGCTTTTAAGTTGGAAAGAATTTTAGAAGCCTCATGGTTCAGTGGTTTCTGAAAAAGAGTTTAAAGGAGACAACTCTAAAAACAACAAAAAAACCCTTGAGACCCTTTTGCCCAGTTTCAATAGTTAATAAAAGGATGAACAGCTGCCACGGGAGAAGTTGGAGCTAATGGTATCTCTTGGAACAGTATACAAACTCCTCGGCTCCAGTATTTATCGGTATCAAATATATGCCAGCCTTAGCGCTCAGTTCTGGATATATCTGTGGACAAAACAATTCTTGCCCTGGGCTCCAGGCCTCTCTTCCTTGGCTGCACTGAAAATCACCTGATGAGTTTTGAAATGGTCCCAGTGTCTGGACTATGAGCTGTTCCCATGAACTCAGAATGCTGGCAACCAAATGGCAGTGTCTGTATTCTCAGATGCCTAGTTTATCCATGCGCAGGTGCATCTTGGGAGACAGCTACAGAAGACCCGAGGACCCGGCAGAGTCTGATGGTAGAATCTTGAGCCTGTCTCCTCTCATTTTCTCTCGAGGTTAAATTGGCTGATGGACTGTGGCGGGGCTGGGGCTGGAACTGCAGCTCTTCCTTCGAAGTGTCTCTTTCTGCATACCAGTGTGGCCTTGGCTTGCTCTGTGCTGTGTGGCCCTTAACCTGGTTGGTCATTGGACTTTGATGTTAAGTAAAAACCTGGTGAATGGTTAGCATTGTTCTCTCTCCACTGCTGCTGTCTTCTTTCTCTGTGAGAAACCAGGCAAATTCTTTCTCTAAATGGGGTATTCTTCATTCAGAGGCCAGACAATGGGTCCCTTTCACTGGCCATTCAGTCTCTAGTAACAGAGACCATGGGGACTGCCAACAACCTGCTTGTGAAACTGGCACAGTCCAGGACCTGAAAGTGAACCAGGGTACGGACACCTGCAGCGTAAGTGGCCCTGCATTGTGTGTAGGGCTTCCTAAGAGCCAGGGACTTCTCACACTCTTTGGAGGGAATGCTGCAGGCAGGGCTGAGGCTTGCTGGAGTTCCTCTCGCCAAGAGGCTGCCAAAGCTTCTTCTCCAGCAGGCTTACTCCTGCTCAAGAGGATCACTGTGCATTGCTGGGAGATTTTGAATTGGTGGAGTAACTCCTCTGGGCTTCAGTTTCAGGCTTGAAATGCTTAGGATGTAGGTTCGCTGTGAGCCTTCAAAGGTACAGCAACTGTAATGTGTGGGCCGTTCACTGCAAGCTGCATGCTAAGCTGAGGCTGGGTTTTGTTGTAAAATAATCCTTAGAACTAAAATAGAATAATAGATATTGTAGATGGTTATCCCTTATACATGAGAGAACTGAAGAGCCGAGAAAGGAAAGCCAGATAGATGGCCATGGTAGGAGCCAGACTCTGGTTCAGGCTTGCCATAGTGAGAGGTCAATACTGTATTAGCTGTTACCTCATATTGAACGTTGTTTAGAATTCAGTCTGGAGTAGTGAAAAGATGCTTATTTTTACTAGCGGAGATTCATATTACTTTGGAAGCACACAGAACTACAATATTGAAGTTTTGAAGGCAGCATAAGAGAAAGACACCACCCCAATAGTTTGTAGGAGCCCATCATGTGCTAGGATTGAGAGCATCTTTTAGGTGCATGGGAAAAAAATCTGAAATTGTTCATGTTGGAAATGAGAATGCAAATCAAGGAGCAGTGTAGACCCTGCCCTTCGAGACTATCTGTTTGTGCTGATTTTGGTAACCACTGACCCCGAAGAATACAGTCACCTTTATGTTTCGGTTCACTTTTTTCACATCCTGAGGAATTTTGTTCTTACGCTTTGCATCCCACAATAATCAGAAAGAGCTGTTCCTTAGGTGGCTTCCTTAGCAGCCACTTTGGGAGGAGAAGGCACAAATATTAATATTTGTAACAACAGTGATTGTAGTTAATGCCCAACGAACACTACGTCCTTCTGCCCCGTGTGTTCTGAATTATGTTGCAAGAACTCCAGAGATAGTATCACATTTAATTCCTACAATGGTCCTATTCAGTCAAGCTCAAACTCTCCCCATTTCCCAGGTAGGTAACTATGACACAGATCAGTGAAGCAACTTGCCTACGGTCACATAGCTAGCTATGGCAGAGCTCGGTTGTGACCTACAGTACTACCTGGTAACCCTGAAGGAAGTTAGTTCCGTGGTCGTCATGCCCTTGACCTGGTGTCCCATTGATAGTTTCTCTGTGGAGCAGCCCATGGAGAGGGCTTGCTGAGAATGACTCTCCTGCCCCTTTATTTTTGTTCTCTGTGGATTGGGTTTTAAAATGAGACTGACTTTATGTCCTCAGATGATTGTGGCTTTTGTCCTTGTTAAATTTGACTCTGACTTGCTGGCCCAACTGGATTCTTGGGGTTCTAACGCCCTTCCTCTCCACTGAGAATCCAGCGCAGTGTTTCTATCCTATTTTAAGGAAGGGTCTCCTTTTGCAGTGAGTCACCTGTGAATTCTCGTTCTGTGCCCTGATCTTCAAACTGTGTCTGTGTCCTCAGACTTTGACTCTGAGAGTCACTTTCAAATCCTGGAGCCGGTGGCTGGAGAACTCTTATGATTCTGGTTTTGTTATCCCATCATATGGTTCGATCATGCTGAATGTGGAAAGAATAGCTCTCACAAAGGTTCACAGTGAGAAGTGACTGAGCTAGGATCCCAGCCAGGTCAGTATGGTACTGAAGCTGGCTGTCACCTTCCCACGTGACATCCCAGTTTTCCTTCCCTCTTCCTTCATCCTGAAGCTCCAAGTGTTGGCTACTTGTGTGTCTGAAGCTCCCCAAATCTGGATCCTGTGCTGTTGTGCAAATAATTCCCTCACCTTTCCACCATAGCTTGCTGGGAACAGCTGTCACGTGAGGACATGTATGTGTGTGTCCCACCTGTCCTTACCTGCTCCTCCTGGGAGATAGCTGGTCCTGTGCCCGACTTTGATTCATTTCTAGTGAAAAACAACCTGACCTAAAGATAAGAACTCACTCCAGCAAGATCAGAGGATATGATAATGTGGAACTCTCAGAGTTCACGTTAACTGGTGACTTATTCCACTCCTGAGTTCTCATGTGTGAGGCGTGAATCCTGGGCTAGGGTGATGCCCCCGGAAAGATGGAAAACCAGGCCTGTTTCTTAAGGATAGCTGAGGCCTCCCACTGAAAATATTTAGGAGGTTAGCGTGTGGGTCAGTTGTGTGTGTGGACAGCTGGAATAGGCTCTCTAGTGGGCAGGTTAGCAACTCTCTTTAGAGTTGCTTCCACACTCTGAGTCTTAATTTCTCAATACAGGAGACACGGCCTTACATCCTTAGCCCCTTTATCAGTGAGGGGGTGCGAGAGAGACTTAGGCTGTTTAACCGAGGCCTCCCCAAAGCACATGCTGATTTTGAAAAGGGTCCATGAAGAAATTGACACTATGAGGGATTTCATGCCAACGGTGGCAGCAGTCAGGATTCTGGGAGGATCTGGGAGGTACAGAGTCATAATGTTGTGTCTTCACCTAGTAGCAAGGCAGTGACATCTCTGAAGGGTAGATGAGGACTGAATGTTATTCTTAGTGACTGCCTTGGTCCGTTTTCTAATGTTTTAATGAAGTACCCGAGGCTTAAAGAAAAGAAGTTTATCTAGCTCACCGTTTTGAAGACAGAAAGCCTTCAGTGTCATGCAGGCCCTCTCTGACTGACTGTATGACGTCATGGTAGACAGGGTCATGGCAGGAGCACTCATGAGAGGATCCTCACATGAAGATAGGAAGTAAGAGTGAGACCACCAATTCTATTCTTTTAAATAGCGACCCTCTCTGGAGAAATAGCCAGCCAGGGTCCTGAGAGAACTACAGTAATATCTTTTGAAGGAAGTACCCTTAATGGCCAAGTCACCTTAAACTAGGCTCCACTATTTAAAGGGCCACCTACTCTGCACTGTCACTCTGAGGACCAAGCTTCCTGCCCATGAAGTCAGAGGTGGAGGTACAGGCAGAGCAGGAGGAGCAGACCACATCTGAACCATAGCAGGGGCAAAATGTTGTGTACGTATTTCTGAGCTTCTTGGAGATTTCTGATTTTTGCTTAATGGTCTAGTCAATCTTGATGTTTGTTCCATAACATATATTTGGTCATGGCTGGGTAGAGTAATCTATACATACTGACTAGATTATGTAGGTGTCTATAGTATTACTCATACTCTTTCTACTTCTGTCAACTGTTGAGGGAAGGCTATTGACACTTGCCTACTTCTTCCACGTTCTACTGGCTTTGAGTTCTGGTATCTGACAGCTCAGTTGTTTGGCTCATGATGGTTCAAAATTGCTCTGTCTTCCTGATGGAGTCATACTTTGGTCATTGTGCATGTTCTTCATGCAGCTGGTTCTTTTCTCTGAAATAACTTTATCAGGCCTTCACAACGCCCTCTGCTTTCTTTTGGCTAAAGTTTATGTGGCACATATTTCTCATTCCATTTTATTTGTAATCTATCCCTATCATTATATTACTATATTAGAGCTAAGATGACATATAGTGGAGTCATAGGTCTTAAATCTACTCTGAGAGTCTCTGTCACTCTCTGCATGTGCACCATTTATATGCAGTGTAAACAATGGTGTGTTAGGCCTTAAAGTATGTCATTTTATTTTTGTATTTTATTTATTTTATTTTTGACATAGGGTCTCATGTATCCCAGGATAGTCTTGAACCTGCTATATGACTGAGGGCAACCTTGAACTTATACTCCTCCTGCCTCTACTTCTTAAGTATTGAGTTTCCAGTCATTAACTACCATACATTATTTTATGCATGACTATAGCTAAACTCAGAGTGTTGTGCTTGCTAAGTACTCTATTAACTGAGCAACACCTCAGCCCTATTCTGTAGTTTTAAATGTTCTTTATTTTATTTGTCTTCCAGTAAGCTACCAGAATATGTTTAGAATAACATTGGCTTGTCCAGTTTCATTTGAATCTGTTTGAGAGCTCTTTTAATGGTTGCCATAGATATTATTTTATATATACTTAACTTTTCACAATCTATTTGTATTTATAATGATGAGTCCAAGTGGAGTATAGAAACTTACTTCTCTTTTATAACTCCTTAATTTGCAGTAAAATTTCTTAAAGATTAACCTCTAAATACATTTAGAGTCACGTGAGAAGTGCTATAATTTTGTATCTACTGTCTAGTGTAATTTAGGAACCTCAAGATGAGTGGGAGAGATGACCAGTTTTTCTCATGGTTTTGTTCTTAATTTGTTTCCTCCTCCCCAGTGACCTAAGACTTTTTATCTTTAATTTTATTGCTTCTCCCAAACCTTACTCTACCCATTCTTAGGGTGGGTCTGCCAGTGAAGGCTCTTAGTTTTCCAGTGAGTGTGTCCTGCTGTCGTATCCATCCCTGAGGGCTGTTCCTGTTGAAGGCTGGATTCTGATACGATAGTTTCCTCTCCGCATTTGAACAGCCTTCATGCTACTCCCTTTGACTTTGTAGTTTCTCACTGCCATCTGAATAGCTTTTCTCTCATGGGCGGGGTGCTGCTTCTTGATAGGTGTGGTCAACATCCTTGTCTCAAGTTTACAGAATTGATTTCTGCAGGTTTATCTTGCTCAGTGTCTGTGCTGACTAGTTTTATGTCAACTCAACACAAGCTAAAGCCATCTGAGAAGAGGGAACCTCAGTTAAGAAAATGCTTCCATACAATCAGGCTGTAGGCAAGCCTGTGGGACATTTTCTTAATTAATGATTGATGGGGGAGGGCCCAGCCCATTGTGGGTGCCATCTCTGGTCTGGTGGTCCTGGGCTCTATAGGAAAGCAGGCTGAGCAAGCCAGGGGAGAAAGCCAGTAAGCAGCACCCCTCCATGGCCTCCGCATCAGCTCCGGCCTCCAGGTTCCTGTCTTGTTTGAACTCCTGTGCTGACTTCCTTTGAGGATGAACGATGCTGTGTAAGCTGAGTAAATCCTTTCCTCCCCAGTTTGTATCATCATGATGTTTTGTTGAAACAGTAGAAACCCTAACTATGAGAGCTTCTTAAATCTTGAACTTGGCTGTTTGCATGAACCTGGGAAGCTTTTTGCTGTTATTTCTTCAAATACTTCTTTACTCTCTTGCTATTATTTCTCCTCTCCTTCTGGAACCCCAATTCCATGGGTGGTTCTTTTGTTATGGTTGTAAGGCCCTCCATGTGCTGTTGATTTGAGTGAGTGCATTTGTGTGAACATACACACAGGTACATATATGTACGCATGTGCTTGTGTGTGCACATGCGTGTTGAACCTCAAGTGTTGTTTTCCAGGTTCAGTTCACCTTATTTTTTAGATGGGGACTCTCACTGGGACCTGAAGCTAGCATAAAATGGGCTCACTCATTGGAACCTGAGCTCTGACATCAGGCTAAGCTGGCTGACCAATGGCCTCAGGACCTGCCGGTTTCTGCTTACCAAGTGCAGGCATTATAAGTGCATGCCATCATGTCAAGGGCTTTACATGGGGTCTGGGGATCAAACTCAGGTTCTTGAGTTTGCACAGTGAGCACTTTACAGTGGAACCACCTCCTTCTGCTGCTTTTGATAATCCAGTCCATTGTGTCTCTGATATTCAGGCTGGATTATTTCTGTACTTCTAGCTTTGCCATTTTTTCTTCCTCTCTTGGTTTCTCTATTCAGCTGCTGACCTCATTCATTAAGTTTTAAGAATTTAATTTTTTTCTTTCACAATTGCACACAATGTACTTTGCTTATGTCTGCCTTTGTTCTCTATCACCTTCCTCCTGACCCCTTCTTCCTCCTCTCAAGCCCTTTCTACTCTCATGGTGTGACTATTATACACACACGTGTAGGGAGTTCTGTGTATCCATGTTTGCACATGTGGAGGCCAAAGGAGGACATTGGGCATCTTCTTCAACCACTCTTTAGCTCATTTTTGAGACAGAGTCTCTTCCTGAGCTAGAAGCTTTGCTCTTTCAGTTGCCTGGCCAGAGAGTTCCGGGATTGCCTGTCTCCACACTCCCGTGTTAGTGGAGGCCACAGGTGGATAGGCCTGGATTCTGCAGGTCCAGGAGGTTTCAAATCAGAACCTCTGGCTTTCCCAGCATGTACTCTTTGCCCACTGAGCCATCTCCTCAGATCCTCAGGTCTTTTTCCTGTGTATGTGAGTGTGCACGGCACGTGCGTTTAACTAGTGCTGTCTGCATGAGACTGGTGGGGGAGACTTTACTTGAACAAGGGCTACTTACTAGTGGCTGCACCACTGAGGACTATAAATTCCCCTCCCTTACCAGACATTAACTATGTCCTGCTCCTCAGGTAGGAGTGGGGCTGTATGAATTCCTCCCCGTTCATAATGGAATGTCAGTGGGTCCGGTCTTGTGTGGGTAGCCAGTGTTGATGTGAGGTCACGTGTGCAACAGCCATGTCGTGTCTAGAAGACATCATTTCACAGTGCTCCTCCATCTTCTGGGTCTTACATTCGTTCCGTCTCCTCTTCTGCAGCGCTCTCTGAACCTTAGACGGAATGATCTAGATGTTCTGGTTAGGGCTGAGCACTCAACAGTCTCAGCATTTTGTCCAGTAGTGAGTTTTCTGCCGTAGCTGCTGCTCGCTGCCAGAGGAAGCTTCTCCGATGGAGGCCGAAGGAAGTGCTAATCTGACTGCTGGCTCTGTCATTCTTTCTCCACTGCTGGGAGGTTTTCACAATGAGTGATTCCATTCCCTATGCTCATTTATTAAGTTTAAAAAAATGGCAGTTGAATTTTTTTATTTCTAAAATTTTGTTTGAATCTCCTTTGTATTTTCTGCTTATTTGTGGAGATGTTGAATTTCCTTAAAACTTTTTTGTTCTTCACTTGTTTAAATATATCCATAAGTATATACCAATGTGTTCTAGTGTCTCTACTTTGAGAATTTGCAGATAACTGTAATATTTGTGGCACTGAAGTTAAAAGTTCCTTGATTCTTGGCTTGATTAGTCATTTTGCACTGACACACTGCACATCTTGCCTATGTTAGGACACCCTGTATCTTCTTCTTTTTTCAAAGAATTTTTTTAGTTCATCTGTTTATTTTACATTCCACCCTCAATCTCCCCTGACATCCTCTGCTCTCAGTCCCTCTCCCCAATCCCCCTCCCCCCCAATCCCTGCATCTTCCACCTCCATCCAGGACAGGGCAGGTCTCCCATGACTATCAATAAAACGTGGCATATCAAGTTGCAGCAAGACTAAGCACCTCCCTAAATATTAAGACTGAGCAAGGGTAACCCAATATGAGAAGCAGGGTCCCAAAAGACAGTAAAAGAGTTAGAGATAGTCCCTGTTCCTGCAGTTAGAAATCCCATAAGAGGATCAAATTATACAACTGTCTCTTGCATGCTCCCTGGTTGTCCATTCAGTCTCTGTGAGCTGCTATGAGCCCAGGTTAGTTGACTGAGTCTTCCTGTGGTGTCTTTGACCCCCCTCCCCCACTCCCAGCTTCTACACTCCCTTTTCCCCTTTTCTGTAGGATTCCTGACTCCACCTAATGTTTGGCTATGGGTTTGCATCTGCCTTCAGCAGCAGCAGATGACAGACACCTCTTTGACGACAATTAGGCCAGAAACCAATCTGATCACAGGGGACAGTTCAGGCTACTTACTCTGGATCTTCTTTAAGCCCTCTGGGTCAGTTAGCTTATTTGGACACTGGCCTCACAAGGGGAGGAGCAGGTGTTTGCCTTGTCAACTGCTGGGGTTGGGATGTGAGTTCCAGTCCTCTAACTGGTACCTCCTAACACCTGGAGGGGATGGGGTCTGCGGGAGAAGCAGAGTCCGACTCCCCGTTTGGCTTTCTATGCTATTGCCTTGGCTGGGAGGGCAGTGTACCTGTGACTACTGGTCCCATGTCCTTCCTGACACCGCGATAAAGGGAGGTGGCCTCATCACCCCCCACCTTTCCTTAGGCCTCTTCTGATCTCTGCTATGAAGGGTGATCAGCACCCTGATGCTGTTGGGAGAGGAGACACAGCATATGTGTGGAGTGTGGAACTGTTATCATTCAGGGGAACTGAAGGACCTGCTCGTTGGTTGGTTCAAAGGGTGGTGTTGGAACCCTCCTCTAGCCTGGTACAGTGGCAGTAGATGAACGTTTTTGTTTTTTCTTTTGCTTTCCCCTGGAATGTTTGCCTGGAGTCAGTCAGTGGTGGTTTAATTTTTTTCCCTTTCTACCAAGTCTCTTCCTTAATCCTGGGCCATAGTAATTTTCATTACTTGTGGGCATTTGTATTTCTCAGTCAGGAAGACAATCTTCATGCTAGTCTGGACTACATGAAATGAATGAGAAAACCCTGTGCCAGCCCTGCTGGGTCTCAGCCCCTACCTCTGCACCAGCCATGCTGGGGCTCAGCCCCTACCTCTGCACCAGCCATGCTGGGGCTCAGCCCCTACCTCTGCACCAGCCCTGCTGGGACCCAGTCCCTACCTCTGCACCAGCCCTGCTTGGGCCCAGTCCCTACCTCTGCACCAGCCCTGTTAGGGCTCAGCCCCTACCTCTGCACCAGCCATGCTGGGGCTCAGCCCCTACCTCTGCACCAACCCTGCTGGGGCTCAGTCCCCACCTCTGCACCAGCCCTGTTAGGGCTCATCCCCCTACCTCTGC
>JAQHUG010000068.1:2923869-2955221 GCA_028555095.1 Dicrostonyx torquatus | reverse complement strand
ACCTCTGCACCAGCCCTGCTGGGGCTCAGTCCCCACCTCTGCACCAACCCTGCTGGGGCTCAGTCCCTACCTCTGCACCAGCCCTGCCAGGCCCAGCACTTGTCCCCTCTACTTGGCTCTCCAGCAGTCTTCCAGTGACTGCTTCCTGTTCAGTGTCTGTGGGTTGTAGAGGTTCTTAGTTCTTAGTAGGGCAGAGGACAAGAAGTACATCAGCATCTTCCCAAAACAAAAACCCTGACTCCTTAAACACATTCTTGTCCTGCTGAAAGGGCTGTGTGCTACAAAGAAGGCTGACTCATTCCCCCTGGGAAGGGCAGGGGCTGACAAGGGTTGTCCCCTGAGGAGGGCCCATGGGTCCTGTCTAAAATATGCTTTTCTTTGTCAAACCACACAAAACCTTTATCATTACCTTTTTTTAAAAAAATCACAAGAATGATAATTGCTTTTTAAAAGATTTATTTGTTTATTTATTTGTGCCTGTACTCATGTGTGTGGTGGTGGGGGAGTGAGCGTGTGTGTAGAGGCTAGGAGAGAGTGCTCAGTGTCATCTTTTCCTTTGAGGCAGGATCTCTCCTTTAACCTGGGGCTTGTTTTCTTAGCTAGGCTGGAAGCTGACAAACACCAGTGATCTTCTGGAGTTAGGGTTGCAACTGGCCTGGGAAGGCCTGGCTTGTTATGTGGGTGATGAGATCCCAGATTCATTCCTCATGATTGTAGCAAATGCTTTCAACTATTGAATCATTTCTAAAGTCTCTGTATATTATTTTGTAGAAAATATAGAACATGTAGAGAAAACAGCTAGGATTCCTAATTGGAATAGTGGAATCACGTCAATACTTACATACCACCTATGTGTTTAAATACTATGCAATAGACAGCTTTTTACTCGAAGGTTCTGTGGATTTTACTGATCATGAGTGGAAAATATTAGAAGAAAAGTCTATACTAAATACATGCAAAATTTCCTTGTTATTAATCTGTAAACAATACAACAACTACTCATTTAGCATTTATATTAAATGTTAATAGCATCTATATTATATAAATATAAATAAAATTTATATTATATTATGCATTGTTGGTAATCTAGGATATGTGCAAATATGCTATTTTATATAAGAGAGTCAAGCAGCCATGAATTTTGGTATATAAGTGGGCTTGGGACCAATGCCCCACAGATACTGTGGTGTGACAATTGTAAACACATAGAATATATGATGTAAATTATATAATATATAATATGTAAGAATATAATATAATATATGTAAACACATAGTATGTATGCAACAATACAAGATTACACTGTTCTCTTTTGTTGGTTAGTAACTTGCTTTTTCATTTAATCAGATATCTCAATATTGTTCTCCAGTAATATTTAATGGTTACATAATATTCCACTGTGAGAACATAGTTTCTTTTTTTCATATCTGTACCCTGTGGTAGGACATGGAGATTATTTCTAGTTATTTTTACTTTAAACAATTCTGCAAGACTTCTTTATAGATATTCTTTGTTTACTTGTCTGATTATCTCAAGATAACCCCTAAGAAATGGGATTGCTTGGCTGTAGGGTACACACATTTTTGATGGGGGTGAAGGCTTTGATATACATCTTTCCATAGCCGACTCACTCTGAGTTTGGTCTTAGTTCCATTGTATGATGGAATCTTCTGATTTTAGGGTGAGCTGACTGGCAGAACATGAGTGGTTTTTCTTCCCATGTTCCCACTACTTCCCTGTCCACAGTGTTAGCTTGTGGCAGGATAAGACATGACAATGACATGACAAATGAGTACCCATATTGCCACACCCTCCCTGCCCCACACCTTCTCATCCAGCGGCCCTTCCTCCATTCATGACAAGACGCAACTTTCAAACACAGTAAATTTTCACGACTCTCCAAACAAGTGCTCCTTTTATTTGTTTTTTGCTATTACAGATGCTCAGTGATTCTCAAGCATCTTAATGTCTTGCTTTGTTTAAACAAAACTTTTCAATGAGAGCCAACATCGTATAAAGCAAGCCAAAACCAGTTGATTGAGGTTTGGAGGTATACACAGGGGCTCTGGGGAAGCCTAGGAGTCCATAGATTTTGCGTTGTGTTCCCCCTGGAAGCTGAAGTCCAGCCTTCAACAGATTGCTGTCCCATCTGCAGGGAACAATCTGCTTATAAGCCATGAGCCCATGGAGCAGCAAGCACACAGTGACATTTTTTTTTTTTTTCAAATTCATCCACCCAGATAAGTGACCTTTCCTATACAGGCCACACAAAGGCAGGCAAAGGTCCCACATGAGTACACTTTGAAAACCAACGTGGGTGTTTACCTGTACATAGAATCTGGGTTTCTATTTTGAGTCCCCAGTTTGCTGGTAAATTCCAAAACAAGTTCAGTACGTTTCCTTGTCCCAGTCTTAGAACATTACTGCTTGAGTGTGGCTGGAGGCCAACAGTCTGTCGGCAGAGCAGCAACCAATACTGTTATTAAATGTGGAGAAATGTGTCAGGCAACGCCTGGCCTAGGCAAGAGTCCTACATTGCCTTTTGCTTAGAAATGTGGATGTGTGTGTGTGTGTGTGTGTGTGTGTGTGTGTGTGTATGTGTATGTACAACAAGTGTGTGGCTGTGCACACACACGTGTGCGTGAGTGCATGTACAGGACCAAAGTGGATGTTTTCCTGGGTCAAGCTCCAGTGTACCCATTGAGGTAGAGTCTCCCTCCAATTAGGCTAGTCTGCCTGGCCACCTTGCTCTGAGATTGTAAGCCAGATTGTAAGTGCTCTAGTGAACCTGGATCTATTTTTTTTTTGTTTTGTTTTTTAAAGACAAGGTCATACCATGTAGCTCAAATTGTCCTAAATCTTGTGATCCTCCTGCTTCTGGCTCTTGAGTCCTGTTATTGCCGATATTTTGCCACTATGTCTGACCTCTGCTGTGAATTTATTTGAGGGGCATAATTATAAATACCAGGAGTAGGAGGCCTTGGGCTGGCCTCAGAGATCACGACTTTACAGTCCCTAAAATAATATCCTTAGTTTATAGTCAGGAAATGATGAACCTCAAAAAATGACTCCTGGTGCTAAAGGTCACAAGGTGGAGAGCCAGGACTTGAATCTAAAGCTTCCTGACTGTGGTCCCATGAGGACCACATTACCAACAAAACAATCGTCTTTCTCACTGACCTCTCTCTCCCAAAGACAGGTATTCACATACTGGCTGTGCCTGAGGTGTGGCCAGTCTCCACGGAGGAGGATGCCTCATGCCACATGGGGAGTCCAGGAATGCACTACCTTGTGATGTCCATGAAAGGAGCGGCATCTACTCAACAGCTTCTGCAGTACAAAATATGCCTCCTCATTCATCCCTGGTACTGAGTCAGCCCTAGGAGTCACATCTACTTCCCAGGCTGCGACATGGCCTCTCTAAATAACAACAACAATAATAACAACACTAATGACGGTAAGCGTGGTCTGGAAAGAGTTCCTTTGATCTGCAGATCTCCAAACATGCTGCCAACGTGGTCCAGTGGATAGTGTTATTATCTTCCATTTTACAGATGGAGAAAATGAGGCACAAGAAGTTTAAGCTAGGGGTTCAAGGTCATGTGGGGCATCATTAATGAAGCCATGTGAGGAACTTGTTAGCTCAGGAATAAAAAGCTCGAGGCACTTAACAGCCTGTTGGTTGGCTGCGGCTGCTCTTTATGAGGACGTATATTTTTATAAACCATGCCATAAAAGTGAATACTGATCATTAGATTTCATTTCAAGCACATCTTTCACAATCTTAAATGCTGAGAGAATGTGGCAGCCACCCCCCTGAGTAGCTAGATGCTGCATAGTCCTCTGTAGTACTCAGATAGGTCCCCAGTGGTTCAGACAGAGACTCTAACCTTCTATACCAAGGCCCACAGCTGGCATTAGATGATTGGGCACTGGTGAGAGTCTTATGGAATATCCCCATGAACCAGAGTTCTGTCTTTCTTGGCTGGACCACCTTGGAGAAGAAACTTGATTTTGTCTCCTCTATGCCTTCAATTATAATGAGAGTAATTGGCATGGAATCATTGTTGTGGTTTTAAAGACATGGTATGGTTTTGCAAAAATTCACCTGACCACTCCCTAACACACACGCGCACACACAGAGATGTCTCAGAGATGCTGTCTTGTGCCAGCTTTAAGTGTTTGTAAGGTTCTGTGCCATCTTAACATTGTTCCCATACTCTCTTTAAAAGGGTGCAGCTTTGGAAGGATGCAAGCACCTCTGGAAGTGTTCCATGCAGGGAGGGATCCAGCTCAGGGCAGTGGGAGCTCATGGAACTGTTGGGAGGATTGCAGAAATGGAGACCCCGAGGGGGTCATTGTGTTACCTTCAAGTCACCCCACTGCAGCTGAGATCTGGGCCCTGTGAAGTCACTGACTTGATGCTGTTACCACCAGTTCATTCGATAACCATGAAGTTGGCAACTGGCTTAATTGGGGAGTCTGGTTGATAAAATACTCCTCAAACATCCACATCTTTATCCTATTGCTGCTTCAATCAAGGGCATTACTAATGAAACTTAATTTGCTTCTAGCACCACACCAGTCAGGGTGTCTGAAAAATGTCAGTTTTTTTTTCTTCTGACTCCTTATTTACAGAAATAGGAAATTCCTGCCAATAGTCCTATGCAGAGCTCACACTACGTAGATGTCACCTTCCACACTGTATTAGTCAGGATGTACTCTGCTATGACGCAGTAACAAGCAACCCTAAAATTTCAGTGGCTTAATACAGGCAATGTTGATTTCTTAGTCACCAAATATCTGATGCAGGCTGTGTGACCTTCTTCCTTGTTGGTGGTGTAGATCATCTAGAACAATTGAACAAAACATTAAGACAGAGCAAGAAAAAGATGAAAAAGGCACACCATTCTCTAACCTACCTGAAAGGCATGCTGGGAAATAAAGGGGGCATGTGCTATTAAAAGAGGTGTTGCTTTGGCCCCATGGCAGATCATGTTGCTATTTACTCTGCTGTCCCATCTTCCCAAGCCCCAGAGAAAATGCATCCAGGGCTCCTTGAATGTCAGTCTAGACACATTGTATATTCCAAGTGTTGCAGCCTTGGCAGAGATGATCAGTGTGGCATCCTTGGGGCCTCAGTGAGGACTTCCTTCTTTACATATCACTCGCCCAGATTACTCCAGCACCTGAAGTTCCCATCATTAACATTAATTGCTCTTTATGAACTACTTTAGGGATATTTTTGCCCATTAAACAATAAACCATGCCGGATTATACTGGAGCCTTTTCATGTACTAGCAAGAGCGGTCAGTGAGCTGAAGGTGTGTGCATGGGGATGGAGAAAAAATGTATCTGTGGCTCCTTTGGATGGGAGTGAGTTCCTGAGAATGTAGGACAGGCCTGGAAGGGTGCAGAAGAGGTGCCTTTCCTTATGGAAGAAGATGTAAGGGGTTCAGGCGGCTTCTCCAAATCACATCCTTGCCAGGGCCCCACCTATTGAGGGCCTCTGGGGAGCTATATCCTTGCACAGCTACAAGCAATGATGCTATAAGATCTCTCTGAATTGAACTGGCTTTTGGAAGACACAGGCAGAAAGATCCATCTTATAGACAGCGAAGAGAGGTGAGCTTTAAAAGGCAGTATCGGACTATTCTTCCCAGCTAGAGGCAGTTGCTCTGGACTTGGAAGGTGAACCTTAAATCCTAACTCTGCTACCTACTTGCTGGACTGGCCTCCTATGGACTTGTAAAATGCAGCTTGAGCACCAGAATAATAATTTCGCATGTCTAGTAATAGTATTGAAAGAAAATGTACGTAGGGAACTTAGGTCTGAGCTCTGTTCCTCCTTCCTGCTCCCTGCTTACTTTCTCTTAGGTAAAAATGGGTGGATTTGATCTGGCTTAGAGTCGTAAGACTTCGTGGGCTGTTATAGGTAAGAGAAGGGCAATAGGGGCTATGCTGGTAAAAGTCCCTGGAAATGGTCCTCTGGTTTATAAGCAGGGCTATTCTGGACAAGATTTAGTCTGGAAAACCTGTGTTTAGCTTCTAAAATATACTCAGAAATTTTATGGATTGGGTGGCCCTCAGAACATCCTTCCCGCTAATGTCACGATGCCAAGAAAAGGTTTAGAAAAATGGCTTTAGCTCCCCAGCGACCGGGGCGCTCCTTTACAACGAGCTTGTTCAGGGAAAGTAAGAAGTGTGTGTGTGTGTCGGGCTGGCTCAATCCAGGAGCAAAGCTGAACAAATGAATGATGGGATCTCTCTGGCCAGGTAGGGGAGGAATGCAGACTTCAAACTTATTCTCTAGGCTGAGTACCACACAGGCACTTATGCCATTATCTACTTTTGTAGGTTTGAAACCTCTTGGAATTTAAGCCCTCCCATCTGCCATGAGTGTAGTTGCAGGCCAGAGCTAGGATTCCTGCTAGCTGCTGGTCATTATCCCAACACCAGTGCTTCTGCTTCTTGGCTGTGTGCCTTGGGCAAGTTACTCACCTTCTCTGAGACTGTTTTCTCATCATAAACTAGAGATAAAAGAGCTTCTACCTCACAGAGTTCTCAAGATGAAAGACGCTGAGCAATACTCAGCACTGAGTATTTGGAATATAGTAAGGACTCGAAGCTATGTTTGCATACAGTTTGGATCTGCCCAGCACCCCTGTGAAGATGAGCAGGCAGACAGACAGGGCAGGGCCAGAAAATGATGCTTCTGGGATCTGGATGCAAACACTACCCTTTCTCTTAACCAGGAAGACTGCTGCAGGAGTTGAGAATTTTGTTCTTTGTCTATTTACCCTCTCCGTGTCCTCCACACTTCTAATACCCATAGGACTTTACAGTATTAGCCTCAGCACTATAGGGAGTGGGGTGTACACTTACTCTCCGACGCTCTGAGTTAGCATAGATTTGCCCCAACTCTGTTTAGTGGTCTGTCCACATGCCTTACCTCCTTCAATTGCCAGAAGAGGCTTACATTCATCCTCTGAGGTCAAGCAGGGCTGCATGCTATTCCCAGAATGTCCTTGGGCAGCCAGAGGTGCAGAACTACCTACCAGGTGTGTCCTGAGCCTGACAGCCATCTTGCCTGGTGTTAACAACGAGTAATTAAGTCATCCCATAAAACTCAGTGGTGGAGGCTGAGGTTGTGGTTCAGAGTAGGATGGGTCAGTGCCAAGGCTGTTTGGCTTCATCCAATCCACACCCTTCACAGGTCTCCTCCCAAGGCCTAGTGTAGGTGAATGAGAAATGAGCCCAGAAAACCTGGGTATGAGTCTTCTTTCTCTTTTCCTAGCTGTGACCCTAGATGAGTGATTTAACCTCTGAGGCAGTGGTTTCGTCATCTAAAAATGGTCATCACAATCTTCCTTTACCTTGAGGTCATGGAGCAGATTAAGTGTGTAAGGACCCGAAGGCCTTCTGTATGATCTACTATTGTGAGTTCAGATAGTGTTTTGTGGTCAAGAGGATAAAAACGGGCAAAGAGGAAATTCTGCGGACTGGATTCATTCCATTCCCCCAACTCCGGCTCTCCTTTCATCTCAAAAATCACTTCTCAGGGCAAACTGGGCTTGAGCCCAGCATTTGCCACCTTCTCCTCCCCCTTCATCTTAACTCTGAGCTGGGAGCACAGCTCGTTTCTTGGACAAGGGTCATATCAATCAACGGAGACGATGTATGTAGGCAGATATGGCACAATCGTGGAGAAGCCAACAGTAACTAGTCTCCTCTGGGTAGCAGCTGGCCTTCCAGGAAATGAGGCCAGCCCAGGCATTCTGGCAGTCCTTTCTCTAGGAACCTTTTATCCCCATTCATTTGACAAGATTTCTCCTGTATACAATCTCAGGAGTAATTTTTATCAAATGTCACCTCGCCAGTACCACCCCAGGATTTGAAGAATAGCCTTCAGGATTTTTTTTCTCTCTAAGTACTTGGGATTTTAAATGCCTTATAATTGATGCTTACTGATGAGGAGCCCAGGCAGAACCAAGTACACTTTGATGTATTATGTTTGAGAAAGCAGAGAGGTGAACACACAGTTCATTCCAAGCACAGAAGAGGGAGTGTGATTCCTGTCCTCATAGAGCTGACAGTCAAATGAGGAAAACAGTGCCCTGATCAGGTAAGAGGAGGTGGGACAGTCCAGTTCCTCAGAGTGACATGAAGGTTTTTAAATCTAGTGCCAGGAGACCTGACTTTGGGTTTAGGTTCTGTCACTTTGAGCAGGTCACTGCCAGTTCTTGGGCTTCTGTTTCCTCATATGGAAACAGGAGGTTTTCATATTGTATTGTATCCTACGGGCTATTTTAACCTATTTTTTGTGTGTGGGGTAGTCACACAGAGAACCCAGAAGGACACAGAAAGTTTTGGTTTGAAGTGTGAATTAGATCATTTCACATTTAAGCCAGAAAAGGGGACACGCTTGTTTCTGTTTATTTTCCACCCACCTTTGGGATGCTTGTACCATCTCTGATAAACTACTCCTTATCTTGGAAACTTCCAGAAAAAGATCTCACTGTCCATCATAGAACCGTCTGAAAGATACTTCAAGAGTCTAAATGGAAAATCAGTTGTGCTTGAAATCCCCTAAGCATGGGTGGAAGATACATAGCTGCAGACGCAGAGGGCAGATCTGGATAACCAGGTAGGCTCAGAGACCAAGAGGATGGATTGTAGATGGTGATGATGGCTCCGGCCGAGTCTGGTGCTGATGTAACAGTTTCCTTTGAAGCATTTTCCCACAAGTGTTATGATGAGTGGGTAGTGGGTATTTGTGATCGTATTTGGTCCCTTAGAGATCTAGCTGCGGGAGGCACGAAGAAGGTGGTTGGTGAGACGCACACAAACACAGGCAGGAGACAGCAGAAGTGACCTCTGGGGGCTGTGCTTGAGTTGAGAGCACAGAGCTACTGCCACACATGGCTCGAGAGTGAGAGAGTGAAGGAGAGATCGAGATCTAGTGTTTCTCCATATTTTTTATGCAGCTCTGCCTGCACCCAGCCCTCTGCTAGGACCCTCTCCTGGATGGTTCTGACTGGAAGCCAGAGGACCGAAGATGCTAGCAATGCAGCGTGAGTTGTCGGCTTCTTGAAGCACAGGACTGGTCTTCTGTGAAGACTGAAGGGCAGGACTGGTCTTCTGTAGGGAGTGGCAGAGATGGAGAGCGGAGAGGCAGCAGTGATGAGTCTCGCCGGACTCTCATGATCACTTCAGGACTTGGGGAACCCAGATACAGGTCCCCAGTAAGCAGTTACTTAAACTGTATGTGTATTTGACCCTTTCTTACGCTGTCCTGGGTCATCAGTGAAGGAAGCATGGACCAAAAGGACTGGTTTAGAGGAGGGACACCCATGCTCTCCTGAGGAGGAGAAAAGATACTCTGGTCCTTGCCTTTCTTTCTCCCAAGGTTGAGGGGCCAGATCTTTCTTGAGAGGCAGCAAGCCCATTCTTTCTATCTGTGGAAGGGAGAGCGGATCTTTGAGAGTCTGTTGCATGTGGGGCACGAGGCAGGTCTGTGTGTGTGCTGCCTCTTTGAATCCCTTGGTGATTAACACATGGCAACAGTTCCAGAGCCAGCTGTCTTTGGAGGGTGTCGACAGTGCTGGCTGTAACAAACCTCGTCGTGACGCTTACAAAGCTGGACTTCAAAGCCTGATGGTTCCCCTATCGAGGACTATATAGTTTTCCTATCTGACTGTGGTGAGCTACTGCACACAGCTGGTAGCAGCTTACCCTGTGCCCTTCCCAGAGAGCCTGTGTTTTTCAAGGCAGCCAGAGTGGGTGGTGCTGAACCCAAAGGCGTGAATCAGTGATGGTGGAATCCCAGGCATTTCAGGAGGCCATATTTCTAGGGTGGGTTCCTTCCTGACACTGTTCGTATTACACAAAAGTGGCAGCCACCTATTGTCCCCCAAAGGAGGTTTTACGTGTGGGTGTGGTAATGGGGGGAGGCACCTCCCGGCTGAGGCAAGGTCTGTCTGATTTTTCAAAACCTAATCTGCCCGTTCAAAAGAGAAGCAGTTTGACGATCGTCTCGGCCTCTCTGAGTAGAGGGGAAGAACTATTTCTTTTCTCTCCGAAACTGTGTTCCTTCGCCTGGAACACGGTGCTATCGTTATGCAATGTCCCTGTTGGCAAAAGTGCTGGAGCCCCTTGTCTTCAGGCTGGTGCCATTTCCAAGAAGGACCATGGTCTTTGTGAAGAACCGGGCTACTGAATAGGGAACTCTGTGCCAAATGACAGAGCCAGCAGAAGGCAGGACCAGGAAAGTCCTGACCCTGATGTGAAGGCAAGTCATCCTGGTGACAGCCAAGTGATACATTTAGTGTTTTGAAGAAGTTTTGGGGTCGGACTGAGGTCATACTGGACTGAGGACTAAGGGGCCAGACTAGGCCTGGCAAAGCTGTAAGATATGACAAGAACTCGGTCAGTCCACAATTCAGAGATTTAGAACCGACAGGCAGGGGCAAAGGCTTTTTCCATTACCACTGGAGCTTCGGTGATAATCACGACTGTCCAGTATTGACCCATTATGCAAATAATGTAGTCAATTCTTTGGGAAAACCTTACTTAGTCTCCAACTATATTTATTGAGTTTCTGCTATGACCATGCACTATTCTATGTAATTAGGTAGTTTAAGGGACAGGCCACACAAAACCGTGTTCTCAGGAGTGGAGAGATGGCTCAGTGATTAAGAATATTTATTACCCTTCCAGAGAATTGGGATTCTTTGTACAGCACCCATGTAGTGGCTCACAACCATCTGTAACTCTGCTTCTAGTGGATCTGATGCCGTTTTTGGCCTGTACTGTTAACAGGAATGCACAGGATGAACATACATACATACTGGTAAAATACCCATATACATAAAAAAAAGAACTCTGTTCTCATGGGAGGGCTGTTATATGCAACTACTATCCCACAGCCCTAGGAGGCACCATAACCCTGTACTCCTGTATAACTAGACCACCATGAATGCAGTGCCCTACTGGCGAGTGCCTGGCAGTCCTGTGGTACTCACATTCTAGGGCAGATAGTAGAATGTTGACAAGGTGGGTCTTAATAACCCCCATTACAGCTTGGGAAATGGGACTCATGGAAAGGCTAAGTAGCCCATGAAGGTTTTCAAAGTGACCATTGTGATGGAACCCTTTATTGACTTGGCTTAATGCCTTTGTGGTCAGTTGTACTCTGTACATGCCATTCTCTTCTTGGTGGAAAGAGTAGAGAGGATGGCAGAGTCATGGGTGGGGGTGTTAGACTGGCAACATAGTAGGAGCTGGGGGAAGATTGCAAGCCCAGAAAAAAGATTAGATGGGTTCTCCTTGGCCCATGTATAATGATTGTGGTTAGGCTTATGTGGGTGTTAGGGCTTTCACCTTGATTCTTCCAGAAGCTGTGGGGTTTATAACAGAGGGAGGAAGCCAGTGTCTGAACTGCTGGGATAGGCAATGCGAACACGAATGCCCTACTTCGTCAGCCTTGCCTTTCCTTGGAGTCAGAGTTCAATACTACCACTGTGGGTTTGGGAGCAGGTAGAATCCTCTCTCCTCTTCCTCCACACAAACTGGTCCAGTTCCTGCTCATTAGATGGACACTTTGATTCCTGTTCAAATGTATATCCATTTGCTTGTTTGTTTGCCATAAGCTCCCTGGAGAGAGAGAGAGAAAGAGAGAGAGAGGGAGAGAGAGAGAGAGAGAGAGAGAGAGAGAGAGAGAGAAGAGAAGAGAAGAGAAGAGAAGAGAAGAGAAGAGAAGAGAAGAGAAGAGAAGAGAAGAGAAGAGAAGAGAAGAGAAGAGAAGAGAAGAGAGAAGGGGTGGGAGAGGCAGGGATGGCAGGTTGACTCAGGAAATCCCTGTCTTCTGGTCCATTTTGCCCTAGACTGATATTTTTAGAAAAGGAACACTGCATGGCAGTTTGGACCAGGTGTGGCAAATGCATGCTTGGCTCAGATACTGCCACCCACTGTCCCTGTACCTTATAAGGTGGAAGCCACTTTCTCTTCCTACTGTGGTTGTGAACTCTGATCCTTCTCTACACAACGTACCTGAGCTCCATCAGCCAAAGGTGGCATTTGTGAGGAAACTCATTCCCAATACCAGTGCGAGGGCTTCGGCTATGAATTCTCTGCAGTCACTCCTTCCTTCCATCCTCCCTCTCTCCTTCCCTCCTTCCTTCTTCCTTTCCTTCTTCCTTTCTTCCCCTCCCCCTCTCAATTGCTTGCATGCTCTCTCTCTGTAGGACAGAGGTCAACTTGAGTGCTCGTCCCCAGAATTTCCTACCTTATTTTCTGAGATGGGGGTCTCTCATTGGCCTGGGTCTTGATAAGTAAGCTAGGCAGACTGGCCACTGAGCTCTGGAGTGCCTGCCGCCACACCTGGCTCTTTACATGGGTTCTGGCGATTGGGCTCAGGTTCTCAGGCTTGTATGGAAAGCATTTTAGCATCTGGTTTACCTCACCAGACCTGACGTTGCTTCTTTCTAAGGAGCCCTGTTGGGGTGAGATGTCCACAGGGCAAGCCTGGATGGCAGCTGTGTATCCGGGAGCTTTCAGGGTACACTCGACTGGACTGACTCATGGTATCTGTTTGTCTCCTGCACTGACCAAGCTGGTTCTCTGGTCTCAGGTAGAGCTCAGTTGAGTCCTCACAGTGCTCCACATCCTCTTTATTACTAATGAGGCGTTGTTCCTTAATTACGAGGTACTGGATACCAGAAGGGCTTTCCTTTGTTTCAGAGGACTTAGCAAAGGACTTATGAAGATTTCTCGAGGATGACATTCACTGCAGGATCCTTCCATTCTTCGGGAGTACAAAGTCACTAAGTTGATAAGCAGGGCAAGTTCAAGTGAGCTGGCTGGGTATCAGGATGGAGGAAGACTGGATGGATGCACAGAATACCCCAGATGGGAATTCTTCATTGTACCACTCAGAGGGTGACGGTCTCCCCAACAGTCCCACACAGTCCTCTGATACTCTATTGTCTCGTTCAAAAGAAAGCAATCCAAGTGCAGGAGAAACAGATGTTTTAGGCAGTTTAGTACTGTAAATGACGAAAATGAGCAGAAATAATATTAGATCATTAATAGTGCTTGCTTAAGAAAATGTACAAAATAGAATAATGTAACTTTCCTACCTCAGGATGTCCCATCTCCTGAGTCTAAGTAAGTCCTTGATGCTTCAGAATCTCAGGGTCCCTGTATCCTAATGTTGACAGGCAGAAAGTAGTGAAGTTTGCTGGTAGGGTCCTTTGGGAGTTTTGTAATTGTGTATGTGTGAGTGTTTATGTGCGTGTGTGGGAGCATGTGTGTGTGGAGGTGCAGGATTCCAGAGGTTTGTATCAGGTGTCTTCCTTTATTGCTTTTCCACCTTATTTTTTGAGACAAGGTCTCTTTGTTGAACACAGAGCTTACCAGTTGGCTTGGCAGCTGGCCAACCAGCACCAGCAATCTGGCTGGGTGGGTGCTGAGGATCCAGATGGAGCCATCTCCCTAGTCCTGAGAAATGCTTTGAAACACTTAATTTAAAATAAAAGTCAATTGTTTCTTTCTTTTGAATTCCAAAAATATTAAGAGAAGGTAGAGGCTAGTTGGAATTTCAGCTAAGGCTGGAACATCTTGGAGAAAACTGTGTCTGATGGGAAAATGAATACGTGACCTTGGTGGTCTGTACTGGCCAAGTTTAGCAAAAATGGCCAGAGGTTTCCATGGTCATCACCATCAAAGCTATCCCACACTGTGGTCTGGGAAGAGAGCTTATGTCTGTGAGACTTACCTTTCTCTTCCGAACAGTGGGAGAACAACGAGGACAGGAAAAATAAGTGAGGAAATGTGTTAGTAGTTCGCTGAGAGAAATTTAGGAAGATATTATAGTTCACTTAATTTTTTATAATCAATTAATTATGTTTATTGTATACAATCTAGAATATACAGAAAACTATAGGGAGAAAAAAAATCACACAGGCTAGGCCTGAAGGCACATGTCTGTCATCATAGCACTCAAAAGGCTGAGACAGGAGGATGGTGAGTTGAGACCAGTCTGGGCTGGGTAGTAAGACCTGCTATCCAAAACAAATAAACAACAATACCATACATACACACAGATACATACACACACATACACGCACAGATTCTCTCTCTCTCTCTCTCTCTCTCTCTCACACACACACACACACACACTCTCTCTCTCTCTCTCTCTCTCTCTCTCTCTCTCTCTCTCTCTCTCACACACACACACACACACACACACACACACACACACACACACACAGAGAGAGACTTCTCCAAACACAGTTCCCTTAACTTTTGAGTTTGTTAGTTCCTTCTATTTGTATTTTAACCATTTTGAGTGTGTGTTAGTGGCTATGCAGCTAGCACCGCCAACCATCTCTAGACATTTCCAGCCTCCCAAACGAAAACTCTGTACCCATTAAGCAACCTTGCCTCATTCCCCACTCCCTCCATCCCTAGTAATACTTATTTCACTTTATGATTATGAACTTTCATTTCCTGTGCCTTTTTTCTTAGTTACATATTTATTTATTTGTGTTTATGTGTAGGTGTGTGTATGATGTGGTGTTCATATACAAGTCAGAGGACAGTTTGTAGACATTGATTTTCTCTTCCCACCATGTGGGTTCTGCTGAGTGAACTCAGGTCATCAGGCTTGGTGGCAAATGCCTTCATACACTTGGCTGTCTAGGCCTTCACTCGGCTGTCTAGGTGTCTGTTCTGCGTGGGATGACTTCTACATTTGTACTTTGATTTGATGCTTTTTATTTTTCATTGGTTCAAATAAATTTAAGTCTTTTAATAAAAATTTTTTAAAGGAAATTGTTATTGAGCCCAATGAATGTTGGATATAGCATCCTAATCTCTTTTCTTCACCTTTGGATATCATAAGCACCCTTTTGTATGCATTTATTCCATAAACATTATTTTAAATGATTGAACATTATGAGATTGAGTGGTTATATCACTTATAGCATTCTTTTCCCAGTATTTCTAAATGCTTACATTTAAAAGGTATTGTGGGCTGGGGGGAGAGCACAATTGGCAAAGTGCTTGCCTTGTAGCAAAGACCTGAATTCCATCCCCCAAACACATATGAAAAAGCCAGGCATGATGGCGTGAGCTTGAAATCTCAGCTCTGGGGAGATAGAGACAAACGGGCCTCTTGGGGCTCACTGGCTAGCCAGCCTGACCTACTTGTTGAGTTCCAGGTCACAGTGAGAAACATTGTCTCAGATAAAAGGTGGATGGCCCCTGAGATTTTCCTCTGGCCTGCACAAGCACATCAAGCTTGCCTCCTTATGTGCGTTTGGGGAATGGAATTCAAGTTTTTGCTACGAGGCAACTACTTTGACAAATAAATTATCTTCTCAACCCAAGACACAGTAAATATACTGGGGAAAGAATGCTGTGATACAGCACTCAAGATGATAATGTCCAGACATTTAAAATGATGTTCATGGAGAGAATGCATGCAAAAGGATGCTTATGAAGTCCAAAAACACAGAAAGGAAACTAGGATGCTAAATTCAACATTCATTAGACTCAATTCAAATGTACGCTGCTCAAACTCCATCTTCTCTTTGAGATAACATATTTATTTGGGGCCAACTTGGAGGTTTGATTATGGAGATCAAAGCATCTGCCCCTTACCCCAAACTTCTCTTGGTGCCTTTACCTGGGAAGGGGGGTGACACTATTCAAACCTTGCACATCTCTGACATTTTGTAATTCTAGGACTAATCTTTCATTGTGGAGACCCAGTTTTGTTTTGTTTTTTTTTTTCTCCATCAGATGGGCTCATCTCAAACGTCATGGAGAGGTGTCCTATTCTCTCCCTTCCAGGGAAAGGCTGTGTCACAATGAGCAGCCCTGTGCTGCTCCCAGCTCTTTCTTGGTAGCATAATCTGATGGGGGCCGAGCACTGCTCCCAACTCCCTTCAGCTCTCCTCCAAGAAGATGTCATGGTCAGTGAAGATCGGAATCAACCCATTCTCTCCCCTGCGGGACTGTGTTCTTTGGCTGCCTGGCCAGAAAGCTGGGTCTATATTTACCTATCATTTTGATGCTATCTTGGGGTGTAACTGGAACTGGGTTCTGGGTGTGGAAATTCTTACTCAGAGCACAAAAGGTTGGAGGGAGCTCAGAGGCTGCACTCAGGAAGGACTCTTCCCTGAGGCCTCTTGGCTAGGTGGCTCTGGTTTCTTGGAGCCCTGCTACAGCCAACAGGTGGGTGTTCCTTTGCAGAACGAGCCTGATTTTCAGTAGCTATGGGCCATTGTAACTGCTCTTACCTGTCTTCTCTGCATTATTCCACCAGGTCACAGATAGATTACTCCAGAGTCTAATAATGAAGGCAGAGCCGTTACCATGGAGTGTTTTCTCTTGGCCCCATGGGAACTCTGGTCTCTTGTCCTTGGTATGTGCTCCAGGTCCCTCAAATGGAGTCATGACTTCCTGAGTGATGGCAGTTGGATTCCAAGTATATCGCAGTCCCCAGTCTCCATCACAGTAGAGGGAGAGATTATAAACAGCCATCTTTGGAAGTCCCGTCATTCCTACACACATGTATTTGTTCCTTTCCCCAGTTTTCTGGTGTAAAGCAAACAATGATTTTTTTTTAAAAAAAATATGTTCATTTCCCCCTTCTCATTTGCATTTGTAGACCTAGGTTAATTCTAATATGATAGCAAACAGAATATGCATGTTTACTTAGATATACAGTTCCTATAAATGTAAAAAGATACACAAGAACTTCTGTAAATTCACATTAGTTCTTTCTCAATGAGATAAAGGTTCCTAAGTGCTCATCAGGAAAACTTGAAGTTGTTACATTGTTTCTTCTGTGTTGTCTACAAAACACTCCAGCACCTAAGGCTCAGGGAATGTTGTGGAACAGGAGGCAGAAAGACTATAAGATCCAGAAGGATCATGGCGTTTGCTGTGGTGTTTGTGTCTCTTAGTAATGTTAGACGATACGTCCATAAAGTCTCCCAATCAACATGACTGCCTAAACATGGGCTCAACAAGGACAACAATAGACATGCTAATGTGGGTAAGGAAAAGCCCATATGGCCTCAACCCCACACAAAGAATTTATCACAACTACTGAATACAGACAGGGGAGAAATGGTCTTCCTCAGGGAAGAGCACACCAATTGGTTACCCAGTATCAAATGATCAGCCCTGAAAACACACACACACAGTAGCATCATACAGACTGAATAGGTTTAATTCAGGAATATATGTATATATGTATGTGCATGTATACATATATACACATATATCTACATGAGTTCAATAAAAACTGATAAATAAAGAGACCGTGAATTTGAAAGAGAGCAAGGAATGCCTGGAAGGACGAAAGGGAAAAGAAAAACGTAATTATATTATGAATTCAAAAATAAAAAAGTATATTTTCATTTTTAAATTTATTATAATACTTAACACATAGTCAGAGCTTAATGGAATAACATCACATACCCTAAATATCTATCCTCAAGTTTCATTTTTGGCTGGTTCTGCTTCTTGTGTCCCATTCCACTTCCTGACATAAAGTCATGCAGTAGTACACTGTGTATCTCCAAATGACAAGCCTTTTATTTTTTTTTAATACTTCACTATATGTATCTTAGTTGGGGTTCCTATTACCAAAACCAGCTTGGGGAGAAAAGTGTTTATTTGGCTTACACTTCAACGTTGTAGTCCATCTCTGAAGGAAGTCAGAACAGGGCAGGAGCCCGGAGGCAGGAGCTGTTGTACAGGCTGTGAAGGAGTGCTACTTTCTGGCTTGCTCCCCATAGCTTGCTCAGCCTGTTTTCTTACAGACCCCAGAATGACCAGCCTAGAGATGGCCCCACCCACAATGGGTTGGGCCCTCCCACATCAATCACTAATTAAGAAAATGCTCTGCAGAACTGCCTATATCCTGATCTTATTGAGACATTTTCTCTGTTGAGGCTCCCTCCTCTCTAGTGACTCTAGCTTATGTCAAGTTGTCACAAACTAGCCTAGCTGCATTGATGTGTGGTGTATGTGTGTATATGTGTTCATATGTGTGTACTAGAACGTATGAGGCCAGAGGCTGACATAGGGTACCTTCCTCAATCACTCATAATCACCTTACTTTTTGAGAAGAGTCGCTCACTGAAGCTGAAGCTCACTGATTGGTTAGTTTGCATGGCTAGTGAGCCCCAGAGATGCTCTCCTAGTTCTGGGTTACAGGCATTGCTAGCATCCCTTACTTTTTACTGTGTATTGGGGATCCCAGCAGGTCCTCAGGCTTGGATGGCAAGGACCTTACGAGCTGCACTATCTCCTCAGCCATGAATCTACTTTAAAAGTAGAAATTAAGGACATTTTCCTAGAGATCAAAGAAAAGAACATTACATCACCTTAGTTAAAAATAAAGCACAACTAACATATCCTTCTCATTTCTAATATGTTTGTCTTGTTATGAAGAGCAAAAGAATAACAGTATCATAAAGTAAGCAGCTGAGCTCATTTTACTAGGTTGGCTTAAGGAGGGTTCTGACAAGAGATACTTGGTAACTCTGATCACTTGCCATAGTTGAGACTTTGATTCTTTGAAGCACAGTATCATAACCCAGGATGAACACATTGAGTGTGTTCCCCCGGTACAGTTTCAGTTTGTATAACTTTCCATTTGCACAGCTGTGGCATAACCAGTTTTGCTAAGGGTGGTATGGTCTCCTAGCTTTTTGACTGTGCACTTCTTTCAGAAAATGGGTGAGCTGTGCCTATGGACAACACACTAGTAATCCATCTAGTGCTTTGTTATGCAGGTAAATATGCTTTAAAATACACGCGAACTAGCAATGGAAACTAATGAGTTGAGAGGCACATAGCAGTGTTCATATATCCTCTTGTTCTAGTTAGATCCTGTTGCTTATGACCCAAGTTGCAATGATCTGGGGAAGACTTGGAGGTAATGACTTCAATATAGTGTAGTGGTGGCTCACAAAGCCGGAAGACTCAGGTTTAGATGCCAGGGCTGCCACTCTTTAGCTGTGTGATCTCAAGAACCTCACTGACTTCTTCAAATCTTCCATTTCCATTTGTAAAATAAGGATGTTAATAACTTACCAATATGGTTAGGTTCGATCTGTAAGCAGTGCCTGGTACACAGTAAGCACTGATTGATATAGCTTGGCTAATAATAAGGATGACGACAAGCATTGTTAGCAGGCTGGCGGCGGGCTGAGTTTTTCTCTCCCTTTATAGAGGACCACAGTGAAATGCGCATATTGGCATTTCCTCAAGTATTGCCTGAACTCACGATCATGATGATAGCGAGGGTGTGCAATAGTTACAGGAATAGTCATGTTGGGTGTGATGAGTAGCTTGTCACTCAGTTCATTCTAATTGATGATGGCCGTTCTGGTATGACGGCGGTTGCAGGGATGATCACATTGGGGATGATGACTATGCCAAGACATGGAAGGCTTTTTACAGTTCCTGTCCAAGCCACCTTGTCAACACTCGCCTCTCCTGAGAGCCCTTCCCTCAGCCATCTGACAAGTATGCTGACTAACTTGTTGCACCCTGCCTTGCTCCGTAGCCTCTGTCTGTTGATCTCTTCTGTTGGTGTGGCTTTCTTGTTCATCTTCTGTGAAGCCAGGTGCTGTGCTTGCCTGTAAATAGGCCCAGGAGATGGACTATGGTCCCTGTCCAATGAGGGGTCACTTACCTGCTGGTGGCACTTGAAAACATAAGCCAAGGAGCTTGCCTCTCAGGTCGTGAGGAGCACAGGCAGGATGCAAGAGACCTAGAGTGCAGCCTTTTTGTGACTTCATTCACCATGAGGTTCATGTCTTTGTTGTCTTAAGAGAGGGCAACAGACTCATCCGGTTATCCAGCCTGCTCCTTGGGCCTGGGCTACCTGGCTTGTGCACACTCACCTACTCTGGCTGTGAGGAAATCCAGGCTCTCCATAGCCCTGTGATCCCAAGAAACCTGGGGGAGGGAAGGAAGGAGGGAGGGAGGCGAAGACATTTCCTTCCCAAGATCAGGATAGAGGGAGTTAGCAGTGTGCCCAAGGGTAGAAGACATGGCTGAATTCAAATGCAAATGTGCCTAAAGCTGGACCTAGGTCCTGTGTGTTTCATTAACTTTCCAGTAACCCTGTTGGCTGAACTTCATGGAACTGTGTTCCACCCTCTCCAAGTCTGGTCCAAACGTAACATTTTAAGTCAATTCTATAGTCTGAGATAGACATTTGATATTCTAGGCAGCATCAACTTGGCAAATTAATCATTTTAGTGATTCGAACGCAATCGCAACTCACAACCTTTCGCATATTTCTGTGCAGAGCACAGTGCATTCACATAGGCTATGATGCGAATAAGCACTAACACACGTGAACGTGCACTTATCGCTGCCCGCCAGCACCTCACGTAGGCCCTTGCTCATATCTCCACATTGCTGGGTAAAGCACACTTTCATCTCAGAGCTCAAGAAGCGGAGGCAGGCAAGCAGATTTTGAGAGCAGCCTGGTCTACACAGTGAGTTCTGGGCTGTCCAGATCTACATAGTGAGCGACACCCTGTTTTAAGAAAAAAAAATCCAACTTTAGAGTGGGAAGTATGAGATTTTGTGCAAGGATTCCTATGATTTATTCCTTAATATAAAACATAGTTTATAGATTTGAGAAGCTTTAGAAGCTCAAGCTTAATTATAAATATCCCTGGAATTGAAACATACTTACCTAACATGAAGATACTCATGCCATTCCAAGCAATTTGGGATTGCCTTCCAAACACTTTTGTTTTTTTAATTTAAAAGTTTCTACAGTTGGCTGCGAGTTCCAGGCCAGGGAAGGGCCCCATCCTTTTGTTGGTGCCTGATGAACAATTGTCACAGAGCTTGTTTCTTGGGCAGAAGTAAAAATGAAACTTAGGTTTCTGTCTAGTTGACACGGTGGACTTTATACCAATATTTGGCAACACTATTTTGTCTGAACGCATCAGATTGATTGATTACATTATTGATTACTTCCTCTTCCCAAATCTAACACTTCATGATAGGATTAAAGAAAGGACCAGAGACATAGCGGCCTTGATAAATGGATGATAAAAGTAAGCTGTGTGATTTAATGAATTACTACATTAAAGAAGGAACTATTGATGAATACTGTAACATAGTGTTCAAAAACACTATGATAAATGAAGAAATATGCAAATTGTCCCTAAATTGTTTTATAGATAATTCCAAAAAAGGCTAACACCCAGCTATAGAGGACGCATTGGCTCTTTCCAAGTCTTGAAGAGAAGATGGAAGGTTAGTGGGGTTGTGTGTGTGTGCCTGTGTGGGTGCATGCATGTGTGTGTTTCTTAATAAGTACAATAAGTTTTCTTTCAGTAGCAATGAGAGATTTTGGAACTAGATGGAGGTGAAAATTATATAGTATCATAGATGGACTCATTTATTACAGAATTTACATTATAAAACCATCTCTATGTTGCACATTCTATGTGAAATTTATTTCAGTTTAAAAACAAAAGAAGAGAAGCAAAGACCAAGGGGAAGGAGGAGAGGGGACATCATTGGTAATCAATTTCAATACATTGTAGGACATGAACAACCTGGAGTGGAGGAAGCTGTAACTGTGAGACTGGGGGTAGAGGTTAGGACAGAGTTGGTACCAGTGAGGACCAAGTCAGTTTTACTACAGAAACACAGAAGGCCAAGGCGAGGAGATGGCAAGGGTATCTGTCAGGCAGCAAGAGATGGGGATGTGTTCAAATTCAGCATGTATACATCGGATTATAAGAGTCTTTTCCCCACTACCAACACCCAGGGCACTCAGTTGTCCTCTGGGTGAAGGAGATATAGAAGCATCAGGGTGTGGGGTGAAATGCCATCCAGAAAGTGAAGATGGGCAGGGTCATGGACCAGATTCCAACTCCCTTCCTGGAATGCTGGCAGACAGTGTTCACAGCCCTATATCCTGCCTTAGGCAGAAGTCTGGAAGAGTTCTTTATGAAGAATTTCCTAGAGAAAATAACTGGCACCTTATTTGTGGGATACCCTGGGGGAGAAATTCACCACTCACATTCTTCTAGTGATGTTTTCACCACAGCCCAAAGCTTCCGCTCATTGATTAATGTCTCAGTCTTGGTGACCAAACACCTCCTTAGGTGAAACTCCCACCATCAAAGAGAATCAAATGAAGAGAAAGAAGAAACTTAGAAGATAGAAATCAGGAAAATGGAAGGGAAATCAAAGTTAAGTTAAAAATTCAGAAACACTTATGAAGTGATAACCCTTCTGGGAGATAAAGATACGGACTAAAAAATTGCCACAGAATTTGAAACAACACAAGTTTAGGTCTCAGAGACAACAGAGAATCAACCCAGAAAGTAAGGATGACCAGAAGAATCTCAGAATAACACCAGGAAGGAGGGAAGGCAAATTCTAAGTGAAACTTCTGGAATGAAAGGCCATTAACTGGTTTCCAGTTTCAAAAACCTCATGATATGACTACTATAATATAACACATTCATACACACACGCCCGCGCACACACACACATACACACACATGTACACACACACGGAGGGGGGAGGAGGGAGAAGGGGTAAGTGGGATACAGAGAGACAGGGAGACAATACCAAACCCAGGGAGACACACAGACAGACACATACATACACACATGCATGTGCACACACACACATGCATGCACACACACACACACGCACACACATACAGGGGGGAGAAGGGGTAAGTGGGAGACAGAGAGACAGGGAGTCAGACAGACAGACACACATACACACATGCACGCGCACACACACGTGCACACGCACACACAGGGAGGGGGAGAAGGGATAAGTGGGAGACAGACAGGGAGACAGACAGACACACATACACACGTGTGTGCACGCGCGCACATACACACACACACATGGGGGGAGAAGGAGTAAGAGAGAGACAGAGAGACAGGGAGACAGACAGACACATACACACACTCTCACAGAACCATTGTTGTGAACTTTTAGAAGTAGGATGTCCAAAAGCTTCCAAAAAGAAAAATATCACATACAACCATCTTGATCTCAGAACAGGGTTAAACTTCTCTGCAGTAACATTGGATGCTAAAGAATAACAAAAATAAAAACCAAATGATGGCAGACAAACAAAAAACCCATAATGTCTTGAATGTTTCTAAAGAAAAATGGTTAAAATTCCATGGCTAGCTCATTTGAAGCACTTCAGTGAAGTGAGAATTAAAATATTGTTAGGCATATAAAGACTAAAATTTTTATTTCTTGTGTACCTAACCCCAGGAGTTATTGGAAAACACATTACAACAGAACCAGGACATAAATCAAGAAAGTAGCAGAAGAAATGCAGATTGGGAAATACAGACAACATACAATATAAGAACATAGCCAGAGGGACACCAAGAGACGCATCCAGGCAGAAAAGAGACTGACCCAAAAGAGACAGCAGCAGAGAAAGAAGTGAAAGGAAATTTGATTGGCTGACATGTTTGGAAAGCAGTAGAACACCAGGGAGCTATTGTCCAATAGACTCAGTGGTTCAGTGTAGGATGAAAAGGTTCTGGGGATGGATGCTGGCAATACTGCACAACAACATGAATGCATTTAATAACGCTGTTATTACAGGTTGTGTGTGTGTGTATGTGGGTGTGTACACACTATGCATGTAAAGTCATTTGCTCTGCTAGGATCTGGGGGATTGAAGCATTTATCTAATTACTCTTTATCAATAAAAGCTTGGGAATCAGATATCAGAGTAAGAAACTGAATGACCAGAGATGCAACCAGTGAACTCCCTCCATTCCTTCTCAATCCCTGCCTTACTACTTCCTGTGCCTCTCTATCTGTCTTCAGTCCTCCAAAAACCTTTATGGTTAATTTTGGTCAGCTAGTAGCTAGCTCACCCTCTGATTCAAAGTGAACTTTATTGCCAGTCTCAGGAGCATCAGAACGCGATTGAAATACCCCACATCAGGGGATGGTGCAGAAAACACTGGAACCCTGTAGTAATGGAGGTTCAAGTGATTTGGGACACTGTAGTGCTGCTGGCTAGGTCAGAGGACAACTTTAAGTGTCATTCCTCAGGTGCTCTCAACATTTCCCTTCCTTCTTCTCCCTTTGATGAGGTCCAAGTAGCTAGGCTGGCTGGTCACTGAGCATCAGGGATCTTCCTGTCTCCACTTCTCCAGGGCTGGAATTAGGATTACATACAGAGCATGTCCCTATACCTGGATTTTTAACATGGCTTCTGGGTGTGGGAATCAGGCCCTCTCATTTTCCAGGCAAGCATTTACTGACTGAGCTATATCCTCAGGCCCATCTTAGTCTATTTAAAACAAATAAATACATATGTATAATTTGAATCTTTAAATAGTATTCTAGTCTGTAATATGCTTCTTCTCAGGCAGGCCTTAGCTCTAATTCCTTTAGCTGTTTCTATGGCCATCTCTATACCTCCATAACACACTTACATGACTTCTCCGGCTTTTCATAGTTTTGATCCATTATGCCTTGAGTCTATTACCATTAAAAATAAGGGTGTGCTCACTCGCAGGATTTGCTCCCCTCAGGCCCACCCTGCTCCTCCTCCATGTGGTGCCATTACTCCTTGAATGATGTTCGAAGTCAGCACTGACAGCTGCGTGCATGCACCGTGAAAGCATTAGGGTTACGTTTTCTTCCTTTACCTCCTCAGCTTCCTGCCCCCAGCCTCGTCATGGAATTCCCAATGACCTCACGTCTTCTTGGCTTGGCTTGCTACATACCCATCACCATTATTTCCCTGACTTTTCTCTGTTTTTCTCCTGTTGGTAACCTGGTTGGTGGCTACCCTGGCTGAATGCTCAATTGTCTATTCAGGTTTCCCTATCTTACCATCCAAGGTCTTCAAGCCTCCCATTTCCTGTACTGAATCAAGTGTGTCATCTATTGGTTTATGCCTGAATCTTAACTGCGCGTATCTTTATTTCTTTTGTGTGTACGTACCACAGGGAAGGTGTATGTGGGTACAATACCGTGTGCCTATGGAGGCCAGAGAAGAATGTCTGGTATCATCCTGCCTTATTCCTTCACTGAACTTCAACCTAGGCTGGTAGCCAGCAAGTACCAGCAGGCCTTGCATCCACATCCCACACGATGCTGGTTACCAGGCAGTTGTGCTGCCCTGTCCAGCCTTTTCCCTGGGTGCTTGTGCAGCAGGCACTCTTACCTACTGAGCCAGCCCCCCAACTTCGGTTTATTTTCTGTGGCATTTTAAAGAAAGAGTAAAACAAGCCAACAAAAGGTAAAGCTGTTGAGTCCCCAGCCACATCTGGAATGTGGCAGCCTAGAAAACCACTGGGTCTTGGAGACACACCAGGCTCCCCTTGCGTTTTCCAGATAGCTCCATTTCTTCTGTCTCTCAAGTGCATGGTGAACCCATTCCCCAGGACAGCACTTCTGTGTGTCCTGGCCTGGCATGAGGCACCTGTCTATATCCAGCAGATGCCAATCAGCACTTGCCTTAATAATACCTTAGCCTCAACACCTGAGGTTTAAGTTGCATTAATCACCTAATAAAGAAATCTTCACAAGTGCTAATTACTGACCCAGCCCTCCTGCTAGACCCATTTCAAAAGGTGGCATCTTAGAAGTTATCGTGCTTATAAGTCATTCAGCAAACATTTATTGTCTGCTGGAGGCAAGACACAATTCAAGGCCTTCACGCGGGCTATCTGTTCAGTCCTCACGGCAGGCTTGTGAAGTGGGCGTTCTTGACCTTTGTAAATGAGGAACCTGTCCGAGAGACAAAGCTTCCTTCAACCTTTCCCTCACTGCACGTATGCACATGTACCAGCTGCTAGGTGAAGGCAGCGTAGCCTGCACAGGCATGTGTCCCTGGCCTCGTGGATCTTCCAGTTTGCCTCGTGATGACAAGTGTTGAGCACACAATTCCACTCGTGATACGTTAAGTATATTTGAGATGACTGTCTCTAAGGAGTCTAATATATACTGTAAGGATGTCACAAGGAGGCCACTGGTCCTGGACTGGAGAATCAGAGGCAGTTTTCTGGAGGAAGTGCATTCTATCTGTCAACTAAGGGATCCTTAGCCAGAGGAAATGGAGTGGAAGGAAGGGCCAGAGGGAAGGCCAAACATAAGCAAAGGCTCAGAGGCAGGGAGGGGATTTGTCTAAAGGAGGAACTGAAAGGCCAGTGTGACCCTAACAAAAAGCAGACCCATGGCTGTACAGAGATCAGCCGGGGAGCAACTTGTGAAGTTTTGTGTGCTCTCTGAATGAACCTGCAGGCTGTCTTGGTCGAGGAGCTGAAGGGTTTGTACCATGAGGGGTGTGGTGAGGTCCATTTTGCAAGGACTCTTAGTTGTTCCAACTCTGCTGGAGGGAATGCCGTCAGAGGAGCCCAGAGAAGATGTCTTCCCAAACCACCACCAGAGGTGCTATCTGTGAAACATGGGTACAAGGAAGAGGAGGGATTCAGGAGGCGTTAAGCAAGAGGTGGGCTCAAGACCATGCAGATCAGAGTCAGGACCTGAACATAGTTCTTTGAGACAGGGGCACCGTTCTTCCTGCTTTATGTTAGCAACTTCATTATTATGGCCAAAATACTTGAGAGAACAGCTTAATGAGGCGAAAGATTTTTTGTTAGTCCACAGTTCCTTGACCCCACATGAAGAGCACTATGGTAAAGGGAATGTGTGGTAGTGGATCTTCACGGCAGACAGGAAAAAGATAGAGAATCAGAACGATGTCAGGGACTACACACACACACACACACACACACACAAACACACACACACACACACACACACACACACACACCCCTAGTGACCTACTTCTTGCTAGCGACCACCTCCTAAACTTCCTGAAATATCTTGAAGCAGCGCCACCAGTTACGGACATACATTCAAAACATGAAACCGAGGGGTGCTTTTCATATTCAAACTATAACATGCTTTTTTCTCTGACCCAGAATGGGCAGCATACTTGCAGCTTCTCTCCCTACATATTCTTTGGGGATGCTGGGTTATACTCAAATGGTCATGAGGAACATGTCCTATTCCTGTGCAATGAGAGAGTCCCCATCGCATTTTGTGCAGTGTGTCACTCACAAGTGAGTAAGACCCAAATGCAGTCGCTGCCTTCAATAGCACACAGCCCGACAATCTCCGTGGCAATGTAAGCAGGGTCCCACAACAAAAGTAAGTAAGAGGAAGTTTAGAGTCTTACACATGGCTAATAGTCTGAGTTGCAGGGCTATTGCTGATTGCATATACTAAAAGCCCAAGATGTTTGATGCTTCCCAAACTAGGGTATGTTTTTCTAAGGAGACAAAGCCACTTTTAGATTGGTCTGATTCTCTGTTCCTGCCAGAGGGTGTTTTCTTCCGGAACAAGTGAAACTTGCTTTGACATTTGAAAATGGATCTATTTTTTAAGTGTGGATATTGTGCCAAATAATTTACCTTCATGGATTTACTGGTCAATGTTTAAAAACTTTCATGAAGCCAGAACACAGCCACTTGCCTGAATTTCCTATTCCACTTTAGTCAGAATGTGATTGGAAAAAGGGCTTGTCTCAGAAGGGACATTTGGAGGGATCTGAAGTGGGTCTCCACGTCTCGGGTTTGAAAAGAGAGGTACAGGAACTGAAGATCCTATCCATGGCATCTTGACTGGGAAGCTCCTTGAGGATACCCTGGGGGACCCTCCCGAATTGTGAGGAGGACAGGACAAGGGTTGAAGGATGAAGAAAGAGTGTTGCCATGGCACAGCAGCTGCTCCTAAGGACTCGAACCCTGCTACCTGGCCCGATCTTAGGGTAGTTGCAACTGCACGGAGATGTGTTGCTAGCTGTTGATTGATGTACAGAAAATGTATCACTATCATTCCTTTACAGTTGACTGACCCCAGTGTTTTTGTTGACTTTTGTTCCACTGGGATCTTTCTATCCATAAGTACCAGTGTTATTGTAGATTGTGGATGGGTACACGTTTTCTTGTTAATAGTGTGGGCCGGTATCTTCCTTTCTTCTAAAGAGTAGGAAGAGAGGGAGTACCAGCAAAACTCTACATTGTCAATGATGCGAGAGACAGCTTTGTCAATTAATGGTAAGTTTTCAAAGACTAGGAGAATATTTCCCCAATTTTTTTGAGGATTAGCTACAAATACATTTTGGAATTCATCCAGCAGTATTTATATTTCTCTATCACTTAAAAAATTCTAGTTGGGCAGTAGTGGTGTACACCTTTAATCACAGCGTTCTGGAGGAAGAGCAGAGGCAAGTGGATCTCTGTGAGTTTGAGGCCAGCCTGGTCAACAAATTGAGTTCCAGGACAGCAGAGCTGTTACACAGAGAAACCCTGTCTTGAAAAACAAAACAAAATCCTAGCTCATAATGAATAAACTATAGTCTGGGGTCCAGATCTGTCCCTCCCCCAATACCTGTTTTTGTAAATATTTGTCAGGATCATGCTCGATTGTTTTGCACGGGGACTGGAGCTGTTTTTGTGTTAACAGAATTGAGTGGGAAGGATAGAAAGAGGGCATCATCCAGGGGAAAACTCCAAAATAGCGCCCAATCCCTTATTGGATAAGATTTGCCAACCTCAGACCTGCTTGCGTTTTTGTAAGGCATTCCCACCCACCTAAAAGGGCTCGGCAGATTGAATATCCAATAACAAGCAGGGGTGAGGGCTAGTGGTGTTTTTAGAATTCTTATTCTCCCCCTACAAGGTTTCTTCAAGGTAAACCCAGCCCACCCTTGTAATGGATGTTCCTCATTTCTCCTGAAAAGCTTTCTTTTTCCCTCTTGTTTTAGTTTCTCCCTTCTTGCTCCTTAGAGCTCTGTGCTGGCTGAGATGGGGCTGAAGACACGCGGGAGAGGGAGGTTAAGACTTCCCCAGTTGTTTGTACCAATCTGGAACCATCGGCTTCTGACTCCGGTGAACTTGGCCGGTACCTGAGCACACCCAGTGCCTCATCAGAATCAGGTGTTCCGGGTTCCTGCTTGGCTCTGCTGCCTGGCACCACGGAGGGCGGGGAAGGGCAGAGCAGCCGATGTCAAGATGTCCTGGTCATTGGGAAATTGCACATAGGAGAGAAGGCGAGACTGGAGGGCACACCTCTAGATAGGTCTGTGCTGGAGCTGGGGAGTGGAGAGAGGTGGTGAGAAGTTCCTGGGCTGACGGGAAGTCCTTGTCAAGGAGCAGAGTCAGAAGATCTGATTGACAAGGCAGGAAATAGCCTGGTTAGGCTCTGAACAGGCGAGGTAGACAGGGAACCAGGCTGAGGTAAAAGGTGTTGTAAAGATCCCCCTCATGTCTCCTGTGCTCCATCCTTGCCTAATTACTAGATTATCACATGAACAAAATCCATGTTCTTAACCCTGACATTTCTAGTGAGGGGGTCGGGAAGTAGCAAGAGGGATGATAGGGTAGCACTGTGGCGCCCAGATCACAGTGCAACATAGGAAACTCCTGAAGGGTTTGAACAAGGTCATGTTTTGCTCTGGCTGCCACACTGGGGACCAGGTCAGAGGCTACTGTCATAGTCCGGAGCAGGGCAGTAGTTAGAAAGAAGCATGTTCTAAACCTGCCACGAGGCAGACAAGCTTCTCAGCTAGGCTGGCCTTGGGTGGGAAGAGGGAAGAACCTGGGAATGGAAACGGTTGGCAGTCATGAGTTTGGATGTGAACATGCTCGTTGTTACGGTGCTGATGCTGAGTAGAAGTTGGCTGAGTGTGGTGTACCAGGGAAGAGGTGGGCTGTGGGTTTCAGTTTGGGAATCATCAACCTAGAGATGGCATTTAGAGGCAGAAAGTGGGATTACCCCTTTCCAGAGGGAGGGGGATGGGAAGAGTTGTGTATGGGCACAGGTTTCTGAGGGAGGAGGATTCAGAAGAGGAGAGCCTGTGTTTATAAAAATAAGAGAACACGAGAATTCTCCTTATCAGGGCATTTACCAAAGTTCTTCCTGGAGGAGGTTGAGAGAGCAAGTCCACATCTAATGGAGCTGGGCTGGTGGCCTCTGTGTGCTGAAGAACCCTGCTGCGTCACTGTCTCAATTGTCAATGATGACCAGAACCATAGGGCTATCTGACGTATTGTGCGGTCAGGCAAATAGCCATGGGATGGGGCGACCCCCGGGAGACTGGAGGTGCTGCTGAAGGTTCCAGGCAGGACTAACTAGGGGGTGTGACTCTCAGGCCACTTCTCCTAGGGGAGAAGCCATGGAGTTTCCTCAGAAGCACTTGGCACATCATCTGAACCACAAGCGAATTCGGTCCTGCCATGGGTAGCTGTGTGACTTCAGGAAAGTTGCTCAACTTCTCCCAGTCTCTATTTCCCCATCGCTAATGACTAATAATTCCGACCAGGGGTATTTGTAAAGATTAAAGAATTTTAAATACGTTAAAGCGTGCAGTGAGCTGCAAAGTGACATGCAAATACAAGAGGTGGAACCAGCGCTTGTAATCCCTGGCTCCATTTACATGAGAACAGACCGTCACACTTCGCATAAGTGATGGGGGTTTCTTTCCTGGCCGCACTTCTTTGAGATCCCCAAACCTAAACATTGGGGAGAAAGCTAGGGTTAGGAGTTGAGAGGAAGGGTAACTGGGTGGGGAGCAGGCATCTGGTCAAAGCACGTTACATACAAGTATGAAGACGTCCTGATGAAAACCATTATTTTGTACAATAAAGTAGGCTTAAAGGAAAAAAAAAAGATAAAATCAAAATTTTAGAAAAAAACCCTCACAGACAGAAAAGGTCTTCCATTATTTGTTTGAGAAGTAAAGCACAAGCCTCCATTCCTGGGCTGGGAACATGAAAAAGAAATTTCACTTCCCCAATCAATGATTGCCCTCTCCCTCTGGTTCCTTATCTGCCTCCTCCTTATCTCGGGAAAGCCTTTAGCCTGTTGCCAGGCGAGATCTCTGATCTTTCTCTTCTGCCTCCCGTGAAGCTGATAAAATGCAGGAGGGAGCACACAGGATGAAAGCAATTCAAGTCCTGCCGACCTCAGTCGCTGGAGCGTGTTAGGCTAGACTAGAGGATGGGGTGCCCCTGCTGGGGGTGGGGAGAGCTGCAGAGAGCCCAGCTGAAGCAAGACAGGCTCAACAGGTCTGCCTGTTCCCGGCTTGATGGTCCCGAGCCATCTCTTCTATTGGTAAAACCGGTGAATTGGATTCAAGCTTTAAGGGCCCCTTGGGAAATCTGTAACTTTGCTTAGGCTGCAGTCTGGTTATTTCTATATGGGGCCACTAGATGGCGATGTTTCCCTAACCCTAAAGCAAGTTTTGCTTCGGAGACATGCCAAGTTT
>JAQHUG010000068.1:2895540-2923194 GCA_028555095.1 Dicrostonyx torquatus | reverse complement strand
CACGCACTCACATACACACAGACAGACAGACACACACCTCTCTCCCCCAATGTGCAAAAGAATGTCCAAAATGGGGGAAACAAAGGAGTTTTTTTTCTGAACAGACAGGACACCTGCTTGAAGGAGGTCTCTCTGAGGACTGGGGGCTCCACTTGGGATGATGTCCTCAACGGTCGGTCACACACAGTGGTGATAGGGAGATACGGGAACTGCCGGGTGGTGGAGATGTGCCCTAGATGAAAGGCTTATGTGAACCCTGCTAAACTCTATGCCACGCCAAGTGCTTCCTGGACTGGCAGAAGTAGGCCTTTCACATGCATGCGCAGTACCGGCTGTTAAGATTGTCCTGGCAGAACTAAGTACCTCCCCTTGCAGGCCAAGGATGCAGAAAGAGCCACAGGAGTCTTTTCATGTAGATGGGGAAACTGAGGTCAGAGCAAGGCAGCTCTCGGGATTCAGTCTTCTTGCTAAGTTCCTTTGCATGTAAACAATTCAGATGGCTTTAAATGCTCCTTTCCAATGCCTGAAGTTGTGTGTTGAGCTAACACACCTTCTTAAGCCTCCTGGCTCTGGCCGCCAGGCCCCAGCGTCTGTGCATACCACAGCGTGCTGCACTGCGTGAGGCTTGTTCAAAGCCACCCTGTGGCTGATTCATCCAGCAGAGAATAGTCATTTAAAGTAATTGTACTAAATTTGCCAAACAAATCTCACAGTAGGTGTTTTTAAGGTTGATAACAATGACAATAGTAAGCATTTGTTTAGCATTTCTTATGGACCAGTCTCTGTTTTAATCAAGGTGCATCTCTTTGTCACATAATCCCGACAATAGTGTGGATTAGGTATTGCTGCCTTTTTTGACACAGGAACTGTCTAGGTCGCCCAGGCTGGCCTGGGACACAGGGAAATCCCTCCTGCCTCAGTTTTGTAAGTGCTGACACATCCGGTTCAATAGCTACTGTATTGGCTTGGCTTTGCAGAGCCAATGGGGAGGGTAAATCAGAGAAGGCAAATAACTGGCCTAAGGTCACACAGCTGAGGCACAGAGCCAACATCACAGCCCGCTCTGCCTGGCATCAGAGTAGAGTGTGTAGCATGCCCGCTGTGACAGGCTCTTTTAACACTTTCTCCCACATGCAGGATCTGACATAGGAACTTGTCAGAGTTTCGGACTTCAGCACTAGTCAGCGTTTTATCGTTCTGTTGTGACATGGTGGCACAGGGTTGACGAGCAGGCTCCGGGCCTGGAGACTTGGTGGCATCCAGGTCACACCTACAGGGTGCCCAGAATATGTGCGATGAGAGAGGTACCTGAAAATAAAGGCCAGCACCAGCTGACCCTGCTGGACCTGTGTCTTCTTGGGGACAAGAAGGTATCGTGGGGCAAACATATCTCTGGGGACCAAGGGCACAATAATACAAAGATGGCAGCCAGCGTACAAAGGGCCTCTGAAGGTCATATTTTATGTGTTTTCTTTCTACAAAGGGGCTTAACAAGTTAGAGCAAGGGCTGATTACTCCATCCTCATCTTGTGGGAGGCAGTGGCTTAAATGCAGAAACAGATGCTGTGGGCTAGGGACATAGCTCAGTGGAAGAGTTCTTGATTAGCATGTGTGAAGATCTGGGGTGTCTTGGCACTGAAAACAAAAACAGAAATAAGGAACACAGAAGCCAGAGTGAAAACAGGCTTCAAAAATCCAGGTTCCTGTTTTACCACAAAGGGGGGCTGAGATTGAAATGGAAGTGTCTTAAGCTATAGATGAATAGCCGTCTTTCCCAGTTCCACAGTTACTGGCACAGAAGTAGCAACGAAGATTTCCAGTCTGACAGACTGGATTCCCAGATCCACATCACCTTCTTTTTACATATGACCCTTGGGCAAACTGTTTAGTTTCTACTGAGTCTCAATTTCCTCATATTTAAAAAAGGGAAAGTACAACATCTACCCCAAGGTTGCTGAGAGGATTAGACATAGGATGTCAATAGAGTACCTGGTGGGCCGCACTCGCTGACGTGCCGTGTTTAATAAGCAGCAATGGTGAGGATGACGATGGTTGCTGCACAGGCCCACCCTTGAAAGCCTGCTGTACAAGCCTGACAACCTGAAGTCAGTCCCCAGGTTTGAATTCATGTAAAGGTAGAAAACCGTCTGCAGGAATGTTCTCAGTCCTCCACCCTTGTGACAAGGTACATGCACCTTTACCCCACCATGTATGTATGTGACACACACACACCACATACACTAATAAAAAATAGTCTTTAAAAGGGACCAGAAATTGGGGAGAATAAAAGGAGGAAAGTCCCTAAAGACATCTAAGAAGAAAATCTATGACCCTTGATAGAGTTAAAAAGTCAAGTGTGACTTCCTTGATGATATGTAGTACCAGAGTAGAGAAGAGCCTTGGGAAAGGTCATAGTGACGACTCACTCCTACCTCCATAGGCCTGCCACACAGTCTGGAGTCCCACCAGGTAAGAAGGGTCAGGGACAGTCTCACTGTTCATCTCTATCTTTCAGTTGTCTGTTTTTGGTATTAAACACAAATAAAAGCTGACAACTCATTTTCTTCTTCTGTGTTATTACAAAAAAGCCTCTTCCATTGTAGAAGACAAGGAAGAAAACAGGCCAAGCAAAATTAGGAAGAAAAGTCCAGCCTGTAACCAAACATCTACGTCCAATTGCCATTAATATGTCTGCCTTCCCATTTGCCGTTCCCCTTTATCAAAATGTTTTCCTACTGTCAAATGTAATGTTAGGTATAAAGCTCTTTTTCCTTTATAGATAATGTTTTTTTTTGTTTCTCGTCTAGAGAATCTGTTTTGAAGTCATGAAGAATTCACCCATATTCTCTTTAAAAATGTGTACATTAAGAATTCACCTCGGAGCTGACTCTGTGTATGACACACAGAAGGGACAGATTCTCTTTCCCTTTGAAGTAGATATCCAGTGGGACCCAAGCCATGTGCTCTCTACCATTCCTCAGTTTGACATTTTCTTGAAACAGAAAAGAGGTGCCCACATGGGTGGGTCTCTTACTCTTGCTGTGACCCAGCAGTCTGCCTGCACATCCTTTATAAAGGAAGAGACTGTTTTTCTGGGGGTAACCAAGAACCTCAGCGTTTTGGATAAAATAATTCCTTTCCTCTTTGGTAGGTCCCATGAGATGCACTATGTTCCATGTCCTTCCCAAGGTGGCGTCAGTGCTTTTGGGAGAGCTCCCCATCCAGATTACAGACTGGAAATGGTCCACGGACTTCACTGACTCACCGGGAAAACATTATCCATCATTCCCTTCCTCTTACAGTTCATCTGTCACAGCCAGTCAGGGAGCTCCACCCATCTGCAAAGGGTAGGGATGTGCTGTCTACCATGTGCCTGGAAGGGGAGGATGCCCAGCCGTTGGAAAACACGAGTGACGTCTGCCTCCACTTATCTCTCCTTGAATGAAAATGACAGTCTTAATCACTCCAGCTTAATAGCAAGACTCCATAGCTGGTAGAGCCAGTCCTCCAGCTCTGCTTCTCCTTCTGGAAGGTCCTGGCTTGTCTTTAGTCTTGGTAACTCTACATGAGTGTAACAAAGTAGTTATATTCTCTCAGTATCTTATTGGGAGGTGGGAAATAGATCGTCTCAGCCACTCAAGTGCTTGCCGTACAAGCATTCAGGAACTGAGTTCCAGCACCCATATAAACATCTGGGCATGACGGCCTTCTCAGCACTAGGGAAGCAGAGACAGGGAGCTCCTGGTGGCTTGCTGGCCAGCAAATCTAGCCAGCTGGTGAATTTTCCAGGTTCAGTGGGAGACTGTCTCAAAAGAATAATATATTAATATATTTAGGAACACGCACACACACATCACAACAATTAAAGAAAAAAGAGGTCATGAATTGGAAAGTGAGCAAGAAGGAGGAAAGGGAAGGGAAATGATTTAATGATACCATAATCTCAAAAAATAAAAAAGTAAAAAAAAAAAGAATTATAATAAGGTAAAAAGAGATCAAGGAAGATACCCAACATTAACCTGTGGCCTCCACACTCATACACATATCTTCTACACACACACACACACACACACACACACATTGTGAAAATACATGTGTGTTTTTGGGGTTTTCATTGGGTACATAGCTCCACTGAGAGGGAATTAACATTTAAAACAGGCAGTGTTCTAATCCATCGGCATGAATTTTCTTTTCTTTTTTTGTTTTTTTGTTTTTTTCTTTCCCGAGACATGATTTCTCTGTGTAACCTTGGCTGTCCTGAGAATTTTCACCTTTTGGTCTGAACTTTTTTACTTTATTTCAAAAACATCCCATGTTTTGTACAGGAGTCTTGTATACATCTTGTTAAAATTTTCTTTCTGTTTCTTATATTTAAATGTTACCGCAAATGGTATTCTTGCATGTTTCCTACTTAACAAATGTTTGTGGTTGGTATATAGACATTCAGTTCATTTTTCTGCATTGACTTCGCATCTAGAAACATTGTGAGGACTATTATCTATATCTATATCTATATCTATCTATATCTATATATATACACACACACTATGTATATACGGGCATGTGTGGTGTGTGTGTGCACATTCACGGCCTGCAGGTCATGACTCATGTCTGGAGGTCAGAGAACAATTTGTAAGAATTGGTTCTCTCTTTACACCGTGTGGATTCTGGTGATTGAAGTCAGTTCATCAGGTTTGACAGCAAAACCTTTACCTGCCTAGCCATCCTGCCTGCCCTTGCGAAGCTTCTCCATATTAGAAAAATCATCTACACTTCCCATATATTTTGATGTGGATAAGAGTATGACCCCTCCATCCAATGACAGCTCCACACCCACAGGTGACTCCTCCGTCTCCTGACAGCTCCACATCCGCAGGTGACCCCCCCATCGCTGACATCTCCACACCCACAGGTGACCCCTCCATCCCCTGACAGCTCCACACCCACAGGTGACCCCTCCATCTGCTGGCACTGCCACACCCACAGGTGACCCTTCTATCCACTGACAGCTCCACACCCACAGGCTTAGCTCCAGATCCGTGGCCCGAGACTGGACTGTATTAGAAAGCCCTCTTTGCCTGATGGATGTAGCTTTCACAACTCATTAAAGAAACTTTCTTCTTCAGCATACAGAAACCAGCTCAGAAAACCACAGCTGGTTGTTTGTGGACCAAATACAGAAAACAAATGATTGTGGGGTGCCCAACCACAGTGGGTATATCTGCAACATAACTCATGCACCCAAGACTCAGGAAACATCGTGGGAAATGGGGCAGAAAGATCGCAAGAGCCAGAGGACTAGGATGTCTGCTGTGAGATTGAACCTCTTAACAGGAGAGCTTCACCCATGTTACCTCAACAATATGGCTGCCTTAATAAAACCCAAACGATGACAGCATGGATAGGTATGCTACCACGGAAGGGGAAATCTCGGGGGGGCTACACCGAGAACAAAGAACTATAGGTAATTAACAACTGTCAGTAGAGGGAGAGTTAATCTTTGCCAGGGATGAGCCCCGATTTGGTTGTCAATACAAAGTGGCCAGCCGTGAGATCATATGCCTACAAAGAAGACTAAATTGACTAAACAGGTTATGGTTATGTATTTATGTGTATACATGCCATAATAATAATCATCAAAATAAAAGAGGTGATGAATTTGAGAGGGAGTAATGAGGAGAAATGGGAAGGGTTGGAGGGAGCAGGGCATAGAAATAGCTGGGAGGAAAAGGCATAAAGGAATGATATAATTCTATTTAAAAAATATTGAGAAAAATACAATCCACAAATAAAAATGATTCTCATGTATTATTTTTCTTTCTTTTAGTGTGTATGTGTGTGTGGAAGTATAGGTGTGCAGATGCAAACACATGTGCACATTTGGAGACCAAAGGAAGACATGGATGTCCTATTCTGTTACTCTCCATCTTAGTCCATGAGACATGGTCTCTCAATAAACCCGAGCTAGCTGGTGGCCACCTGTCTCCATTCCTTACAATGCTGGAGTTATCCATGGCCTTGTCTTGCTCTTTTTCTTTTTTACATAGGGGATGGGGATTCCAACTCGGGTCCTCAGGTTTGTACATCAAGCCCTCTTTCCCACCGAGAAGTCTCCCCAGCCCCTCCCTTATGTCTTTATTGCTTTTTCTTGTCTTGAGAATCCGCTTCCTTGTTCTGTTCAGAACCCCAGAGGGAACATTTTTGAAGTTTCTCCTTTGAATTCACTGTTAAGTACTTCACTGTGGATGCTGTTAGCAGATAATCCAGCGTAGGATCTTGAGGGTTGTCAGCTGCTCCCTGCCGAGTGAGCACTGAGGCTCACAGCTGCTCCAGACTCGCCAGGGCTTTGCTGATTACTGCTAATCCAGGAAAGGTCAAAATTCAACATTAAAAGCACAGTTTCTGATAGCTACATGTCGCGTTCACACCGTCCAGCAGTTGAGGAACCAGGAGCTCAGGGATATGTTTTGTTGCTGTTGCTCCGTTAAGTGGAAGCTGATGCTGATTCCCAATAACAGGACATATATATAGCACGCACCCTAGTATCCTGGAAGGAGTCAGATTTGTGCGTTTTCCTTTGCGTGTTGCTGGAGTTGGCTTACACACTTTGCTCAGCTGGTGTCACGTGTAAAGCTGGCCTATGAGTTTTTTCCTCACAGGACTGCAGCATTGCTAGTACTCTAGTTTCACAAAGCAAATGAAGCAGTGTACCCACTTTTTCTACTTTCTGGAAGATTTTGTACAAGATTGTACATTAAATCTTTAAACGATAATAACTGCTTGAACTTAGCACTGGCTAGCAAGTTTATTTTAAATTAAATTTCAGATTTTCCAGTTTTTTTCTTGTGCTAATCTTGGTAAGTAATGTTTCCTTAGGGTTTATTTTCATCGGCACATTGAAGTTGGTTGTCAAATTCTTTTCTGATTTCTTCCCCATATTTTGCAAATGTTTCCAACAAGTGGACTGTTGTCAATTTCCACTGCTGCTAGTAATATCTGGGTCTTTCCCTTTTTTGGTCTTGCTCTGTCTCAACTGATTTTTAGCTTTTATTGATCATTACATTTGTTATCTTATTTATTTACTTATTTATGAGGGACACACCAGGCACATATGTGAAGGTCAGAGCACAACTTGAAGGATTTGGTTCTCTCCTTCTACTATGTGGGTCCAGGGGATTGGACGGAGGTAGCGAGAGCCAGCAGCAAGTGCTTTGACTCACTGAACCATCTCAGCAGCCCCTTTATCATTTGTTTTAAAGAACTAAAATTTGACTTTACAATCCTATTACCTTTTTTTTTCTTTCAGTATTGTTGCTAAAATTCTTGCCCTCGGGGAGACCTAAATACTGTCCATTCCTCCTCTGAAGGTCCCAGCTACTGAGCAAGCTGCGCCACTGTTCATCCTGGGGGAACCAATGGGTTCATTAGGCTTCCTTACAGAGAATGGGTGAGGTGGTACAGGCAGGAGCATGGGTGGCCTTACAGCAGCCTCTGGACGGTCTGCTTCCAGAACGGGCATCGACTGTGTGGTTGGAGTTGCCACACTCTTCAACAAGTCCTTCTTAGACCATAGAATTCCAGCCCCTCCCTGAGGCCGTGTGCAGTCAGGGCAGAACTACATACAACTGGTTGAGAGGAGTGGCTGGGTGCTCAGGTGAGGCCCCATGGTCCTCCGCACCGTCCTATGGAGGAGCGTCAACAGTCAGTAAGCATTTGCAGACACAGCTGAGTTCTCCAAGGGGTGGCTGTTTGTCTTGGAGGGCAGTCCTGTGCAGCGTTTCTTTTTCTTTTTTTGAGTTTACCCCATATTTGGACAAGACTACTTTGCTGTTGTTTTTCTAAATTCTTCTAGAACTATAAACATGTGAATTCTACCCGTTGTATCCTTCTCATCTTTGTGTTTTCCGTCATTCTCTCTGCTTTGTTTTAGGTGGTTTTGGTTCCCTACTTCTCTTCCTACCTATTTTGAATCTGTTACTGAACCTATCTGTTGAGTACTTCATCTTGGCTCTTGGGACGTTTCCTGTTAGGATTTGAGAATTGTTATTCCTGCTGCTGTGTGTGCTGGGGCCTCGCGCACACCAGCCACGGCTCTGCCTAGAGCTGCGTTCCCTGCTCTGGGTCTGGAACTTCTGTCCGGCTCCTTTAATTTACAGTTGTTTCCTCTCCGTTTTCTTGAACTTTGTAAGCGTCTGGTCTCATAAATGGCTGTGAGGGGCAGTATGACTTTTGTAGTACTTATTCACATTTCTTTTATGACAGTCCTTATTTTCTTATTTAGATATTTTTTTTTCTCCTTTGCTAGACAGCAGTTCAAGGTTCATCAGAAAGATAAGTTCTCTGTGTGGTCCATCTTTGTATTTGTCAAAGTTCTACCAAGCTTATATGAAATATAAATGACAGATTTTAGTTCTATCCCCCCCCCCTTTCCTGAGACATTTCATTATGTGGCTCTGACTGGCCTGGAACTCTCTGTGTAGACCGGCTGGCACTCTGCTCACGGAGATCTGCTTGTCTCTGCTGGGATTAAGGCACGCTTCACCACACTTGGTCTCACTTACTTTTTGTCTCCCGAGTTCAAGTCATCCGGGTGTCCATACTGTTCCCTAAAATAGAACACAACTAGTCTCAGGGACTTTCACTTGCTGTCCTTGGGTCTGGAACATGCCTCCCAGCACAGATGCCACCTGCTTTGGTCTTCCCTCTCTCCTCCGATCCTCCGACTGCTGTATAACAGCAGTGGTCCCTTTCCCCTCCGCAACTCCTTGCCCTCTCACTGTGAGTTGACAGGATATTGCCAGGGCTTCTGTTTGAATATTATCTCTGTCTTTGCTGCTTGGCTGTAATCTCCTCACTGAGATAAGGTATCCTGAGTTCTTTTCACCAGAAAGTCTTCTTCCTGCACTTTGATCAGCTCCTAGAACACAACAGCCACCCAAGAAAGATCTCCCGAACCAGGTTTTGGATAGTTACTTTATATAAAATTACTTTTTCCTTCAGACATTTACAAACTTTAATAGACGACTGTCTCCGTGAGTGAACTGAGGCTCAGAGAGGCTATTTAACATGACCAAGGCAACGCATAAATGATTGAGGTGGGATTTGAACTCAGTTCTTACGCTTCTGTAGCTCTCCAGGCTGTCCTTGCACACCTGGCAAATGCCTGTTGGAACATGCGTGTAAAATTAAGAGAGGCAGGTTGGGGTTTCCAACAACTTTGGGAAAGAAAAGAGAACCACGAAATTGTGAGCCCAGGCCCCTTCCTCCACAGTCTGCAGCCCTTTGAGAAGCCCCTTGCACACTCAGCACCATCCGAGAGGCCCCACCTGGCTCCTGACTCAGTCTTTTGTTGGCTTGGTGGGTTCAAACACCAGTGTCAGCAGAATGGTGACCAGCTATGTGAAGCAATGTGTAAGACAAACAGAGAAGGCCGCTCTCAAGTGACGCAAGATCACACAGATGTCAGGCACGCTGTGCTTCTGCACCCGCCCATTCGTGTTATTCGGTTTTCAAACATTTCTGATAAGCCAAACAGATGGACAGCTTCCCTTGGGGCCTCTCTATGAGAATTGATAAGGCATCTGCTGCCTTAGGTTTTCTGACTGGCTTCTATTGCTCTGGGGCAAAGGCAGAAGCTGCTGAACCAAGTGCAGGGGCTGAAGAGCTCCCAAGAGCACCTGGGGAAGATGGGGTGCAATCAAGAGGTCTTTGTGCTCCAGGATCCCGTTCTGCTGGTTTGGGGAAGGGGGCTAGCTACTCTTTCCCAACTTTCTCTGAAGCTTTAAGGATGCTTCACTTAAGAACAAGCAGGAGGAAAACAGAGACTTCTGGGGAGCAGGATCAGTACCACCTGCACACAGCCAGCTCATGTCCCTGTGATCATTTGGTGACAAAAAGGGCTTCCTTCTGGATGGGATGAGCAGAGAGGAGCCCAACTTTGGGAAGAAGTAGACTGTGGGACGTCGGTTAGAAGTTGGATTGTAGCTGAATGACCCAATGATAGCTATTTAATTAGTCTCAGATTTCTCTTGTGTCAAATGCTAATTACTAAGTGTTCCATAGTTCTGCTGTGAAGAACACATGCAGCCACGAACCAGCAGAACAAAGGCAGGCACGCCATGGGATGCTAGCCAGTCGGTAATACCTCTTCCTGGGTGTGGAAACCAGATGGTCTGTGCCTTTTGCCACAGCTTCTTAATCTGTGGGTCGTGGCACCATATAAAGTTGTGTAACTGAATGCGAAGGTCATGAATTTGCGACAGTAAAAGGGTTATGAATGCACAATGATCAAAATTCACTGCAGCGTTCGATGTGCAGCACATGGGGGCTGTGCCCTGGAGTGCTCACACATCTGGGCTGTGCCTTGGAGTGCTCACACATCTGGGCTGTGCTCTGGAGTGCTCACATATCTGGGCTGTGCCTTGTGCTCACACAGCTGGGCTGTACCTTGGAGCGCTCACTCGTGTGGCATCTGGTGACTTCTCTGCAGTCTTGGTTGCAAAGCCCAAGTGAGCTTTTGGAGCTGATGTGAACCACATGTCATGCCAACTAGTGCTGCCTGACATACCTCAGCTCAGATTCGGGACCACTGTCTGTTACAAACTGTGGTGTTCTTACTGTGACTTAAGGTTTTATAGAAATGTAATAATTTTAACTATGAAAAAGAAGACTTTAAATCTTTTCATAATCATTCCGAATCCTCATGTACATATCAAGTGAGCTTGTCTTTGGATTGAATTGTATAAGAATATTGATCTTAAAATTTTCTGTTTGAGATGCTTTCTTTCATTCCATGAAGAAAAGATCATGAAGTAAATTTTGGCTCAAGAATAAGATAGAATTCCTCTAAGTTTCTGATGTGACCCAGAAAATGCTTCTGTCATTTTGTAGTATGTATTTATGTGAAACCGCATTTTTAGAATTGATGTTATAAGATTTAAAAAAACATTGATCAACTCTAAAAAATGCTAACATCCTGCAGTATTCGTCTACAGTTTAATTTTTGTATAAAAAAGCATGATCATCTCATTAATATATACATTTACATTCATTTAGTAATGGTAGAAACATGGATACCAAAGTTTTTTTTAACTTTGTGATTTCTTATCAGTAACTTTTGTTTTATATTTCTATTTTATATACTTGTGTGTCGTTTATAAAGTCGAGCCACGGGGGAAAATGTTTAAGAAGCCATACTCTATGTGACAGGCTACAAATCATCTGTATTCCCTTTCTTTGTTCATCTTCTCTGAGTGTGGATAACTGTCTTCTATTTATGGAAAAGGAGACCTCACAATCTGTTCTTTCAAGAACCACCCAGGTTTTCATTAAAAATATATCTTTCTGCCTGACGGTGGTGGCACATGCTCTTAATCCCAGCACTCGGGAGGCAGAGGCTGAGAGTTTGAGGTCAGCTTGGTCTCCAGAGTGAGTTTTAGGACAACCAGGACTACACAGAGTAACCTTATCTCAAAAAGTAAAAAAACCAAAAACAAACAAAAGCTTTCCAAGTTCTAGTTCCAAGATTTTCAATTTTAGAAGATGGCGGTAAAGCACAGAAACTTGTGGGGTTTCCTCCCTAAAAATATCCTTATTGTAGACTGAACATTGTGTCTGCAGTTCACAGATCCCTATATTGCGATCCTAACTCCCAATGTGATGATGATGGGGAGATGGGGCCTTTGGGAAGTGATTAGATTGTGAGGGTAGATAGAACCTTTATAAATTGTGATTAGTGTCCTTAGACTAGAATTTTATAGAATCCCAGATGGATGAAGATGCACAATATACCCACCCCGCCCCCTCAGGCCACTCTGATTTATAGAAACTCTGCTCTAGGATTTGGAGAATGCTCACAATGCCTGGTTGACTCAAATGCAAAATATTCTTATAAAGACCAAAAATAGAAATGCGTGCTCCTCAGCCTCCTTTGGATGGGCAATTTGCATAGTTATAGCACCTTTTCATCAAGGGCAAATGAGACCCAAATGACCCAGAAAGAATATCTTCTGGTGGTAAGAGAGAAGAGCCAGAGTGCCATAGGGAAATTCATGCCAGCCACAAGACACCTGGCATTTGGCTTCTGTTCCATAGCCACACAACTGTGGAATGTCATTTTGAATCTCTAGATCTGTCCTTTTTATTTTGCAAAATGCCTTGCTTTGTCCATGTCTCAGGGAAACCATGCTTACACAAAATAAACAATCTTCGAAAAAGGGCAAGCTTCTTGATAAGGATGGAAACAGAGATTGACAGTTACTGAAAACGGTAGATGGTAAAGGCCAGCCACTGCCTGTATCAGCTGGAACCTAGCCAAGAAAGCAGGAAAGAGAGGATTCAAGTGTTTCCAACAGGGACTCCAATGCAAGGGATGACACACACCAACACGGGAGAGACGTCGAAAGCCAAGCTGGGGATGAGATATCTCAAAGGTTAACATCAGGAGAAAGTCAATAGAATCTGCAGGCCAGTAAGAGAAAGACAGTAGTAAATGTTCTAGAGTTCTCGATGGGCAGTTGTGGAGGTTGCTGGAACCAAAGAAGGAGCCTCCACAGAGCATCACAGTTCTGTAGGACACTGTCTCTCCATAGACAACGCGGCTGCTAAACAGAGACCGGCTCCCTTTCTTTTTCCATTTCTTCCTCCCCTGCAAGTGAACACTTTCTCCCCCGTAAGTGAACAGTTATAAAAAAAAAAAAGAACCTTGCATACCACCTCCATATACAGAAGCCACTAGCACAGCTTTATCTAGAACTCTCCATTGACGGGCACTTCCAGCTCCTTCCATTCCTGTATTGTCACACATACTCTTGTGCTTAGAGACCATTGCTAAAGAACTGAAGAGAGAGAATGGAATCCTAATGTCATGAGCAGGTGAATACACACAGGGTAGAAATCCTAGCTATGAAGCCCAGAATATTATTATTTAGCTGCTATTTGCCCAAGTGAGGCTCAGGCAAAACTAGGCTAATTTCCCTACAAATACTCCTTTGCCTCTGCAGACAAAGAAAAATAGTGTAGACCAAGGGTTCAGACAAAACCTTGGTTTGGTGCCATTTCTTTTCTCAGGAATTGTGGTTATTGTGTGTTGGGACCATTTGGAGTCATGGCTTCCAGCTGCTCTTCCCTGCTAGAGATCTTTACCTCTGATTTGAGTTACTAAAAGCTGTGTCAAAGTTGTTTACCAGCTCGACTTCATGAGCATGTGTTGCCTTGCCTTGAGAATCAGAGGATAAGGTTTTCACCTGTTGGCCCACCTGACCGCTGGGTATATAAGCCTCCATGGTGCTATTGAATAGAGGGCTTCTTACCAGTGACTAGAGGTCCATCTCTCTGTCTGTGCTGTCTCCCTCTCTGTCTGTCTGTCTCTGTGAGTTTGTGTGTCTTTGCATGTTTCAACCTCCAGTCCCTAGCCTGAAGCAACCCGGTAACTGTATGATAGTGCACAGAGCACAGACAGGCGTTTGTGCGTAGCAATTGTGGAGAGAAAGAGACCCTGACCGCTGCAATCTAGCCCATAGATGTTCTGTTTGCTTGATTTTTGGACTCATTATTAAACCTCTCATCCATTCTAGTAATACCCCGAACATGACTTAAAAACCAGTATTAGAAAAATTTTAAAGCAAAAAATTTAATATCAAAAACTAACCCAAAACCCTAAAAATTTTTAAGTGAAATTTCAGTATTGGCAAATGTAATAAGTGTTGATGAGCTAAGCTAAGGTGTAGCATGGAGTGTGGTACCTGCAGAGGTTGATATGGTCGACACCACAGCATCTAGAATCACCTGGGGGACAAGCTCTAGGCTTGCCTGTGAGGGGCTGTCTACACAAGGTTAGTCTCCAGGCAGGTTACCTGTGAGGATGGGAAGACCCACCTTGAATGTAACTGATGCCATTCCATGGGCTGATGTCCCAAACTGCATAAAAAGTAGAATGCTAGCTGAGCCTAGTGTTCACTGTCCTCTGCTTCCTGACTGTCCATGCAGTATGAGCGACTGCCTCATTTCCTGCCTTCCATGCCACGACGGACTGTTCTCTGAATGTGAGTCTTCTCCCTGAAATTGCTTCTGACAGGGTATCTTATCCCACCAGCAAGAAAAGTAACTCACCCCTTTGTTAGTCTTAAGCCAAATTCCACTAACAAAGCCTAGGAGTTTGGCATGTGTTCAGGAGGAGGATCAGATGTGTGTGATTTGGGCTTCTTTGGTTTTAGATCTACTTCCTATCCTTTCTCTCCATGGGGCATCCTTTTCCTTGAACACCCCCAAGACATCATTGTCAGAGAATCAGAAGTTATTCTTGTCTATCACTTCCTAAATCAGCATGGCTAATGGGGTTCGGCTCTCTCCCTTTGGGTTTGACGCCCGAGCTTGCACTCGGGGCTCTTTATCTAGTAAGCGGTGAGTAACCAAGGAGCGTATGAGACTTGCCTAGTTTCATAATCCAGCCTGCAATCTGAGGTCAGGCTAGATGATTACATAGTGCGTGACTCAAAGACCACAGGCCCTGGCATCGGGCACGGTGTGCTCAAGAAAGGGCTGTGTTCCTTGGACACCTTCTCAGACTCAAGATTCAAACTCTCTCAAGGTGAGTTCAGGAATTCTGCTTCCCCTTTTCCTGTAAACACAGTCTTGTGGAAATGAGAACAGAGCTACCATGTCCATTCTCTTGTGGAGGCCTCTTTAAGATGCTTCCAGGTGTCCCCTTTCCTAGCTGTGAAGTGATGACTACCTCTGTACTGTCACACTGTGAGCCTGTGACGAAGTTTCCCAGGGCTTGTATCTGTTGGCAGACTTCTCCAGGTCATAGGCGTATGTAATCTTCTCATTACTAGATATTAACAAACCACTCTGCGAATTGTCTGTAAGAATCTGCTCTTCAGAACCATTGGGGAGTGAGAAAGTCTTCTTCCTTCCACACCTCCTGGCTGATGTCTGTTCTCATCAGATTTCACAATTGTGTCAGTTGGAAGGACACTTGCAGCCTCTCTTGAGTTATTTTATGCTACTCTTATGATCAGTGAGATTTAATATTTTTTAAAGTTGTTTAATGATTCTCATTCTTTTTTTCTTCTCCTGAGATAGAGTCTCATCTATCCCAGGCTAGCCTTAAACTTGACACGCAGTTAGAAATGAACTTGGCCTTCTGATCTTCCTGTCTCCTGAGTGCTGGGATTGTAGGTGTGTGCCATCATGCCTGGTTTATGATGCTTACTGTTAAGTCATCTTTGAAAAGGCATTTGAAGCAATGCTTCCACATTGTAAGAATGCATTTTTCTTTTTAAATGAAGCTTACCTCAGTAAAGAAATTTTCATCTGAATGTAAAAGAGTAAATTGTTGAATGTCTGTACTTTATGCATTTGGCCTTCTCCAAAATGGCTGCTCAGTGTTGGAAGGCACAGGGTATTCTGCAAGCCAGATATGCAGGTGGAAAGTCCTTAGAAAAGTCCTGCTTTACCCCTGGAGATGGCCGACCACATCTAGAGGTCAGGGTCATTCATCCAATCTAATTGTTTTTCCTACTGGGGATTCTGAAGATTGAGCTGCTTGCTTTTTCTATGTAGCCGCCATCAGCCTTCCTTTTCCGGGTTTGTGACCAGAATCTTTGCTTAACCTCCAGCCTTGAGCTCTCCTGGGAGCAAGTGGGATCTGCCATTAGAAACACAAATGTGGGGGTAGGCACAGAGAGGTGCAAAGTCAGTAGACAATGCCATCATCAGACAAGTGAAATGGAGGGGTGGGCAGAGCCTGCCCATCCTCCCTGGGCTGCCTTCACTGAAGTCCTGGCTACACTGAAGTGAATCACTTCCCATCAGCACCCATTTGTCTCTGAATTCTCTCATCTAGTTCCCTGTGCTCTTCTTCCCTTTTACAAAAGAACTTGTCTTTTGTCTCCAATCAGAGCAGGGTTGCTACCAGTCAAAGGCAATACCAGGCAAGGTCTCCCTCCCCCTCCTTCCTTCCTTCCTTCATTTCTTTTTCTCTCTTTTTCTATTCGTCCTTTCTCTTCTTTACCACCCTATCCCGCCTTGTTGGGGATGGAAGGCAGGGACTCTTGTGTGGTAATTTATTCTGAGTCATTTATTTAATTTACCCCTCAGGCCCTGGTTAGCTGTTGACAGAAGCTGTTTTTTTCCTTATCTGGTCTTGATGTGATCTTAGGGGCAGTGCAGTTTTTCAAAGCGGTTCTCCTGTCCATTGCTTCTTGTTCATTCCCCACGACTGGCTTTCTCTTCAATCTAGAACAGTGGTGGGAAAGCCAGTGGCAGAGACACAGGAGCCTAGAGCAATGATCAGACAAGCTGCAGAGACTGAGGCTCCTGGGAATGGGAGTGAGGGTCTGCTTCACAGGACCAGCATTGGGCAAGAAGTTATAGAGTTCAGTGCTCAGAGCTAGTCTGTGGCCAGTCATTTACCCTACAGAAACCCACACACACTATTGGGTCTTTAAAACATACTTTTGATTAGCATATATTAATTATACATAATGGGTTTCATTATGACATTTCATACATGTATATAATGTATTTTTGACAAATTCATCCTCCCTTACTCTCTTTTGTATCCAACTCACTCCTCCTGATCCCCTTATATGTTTATGTCTGTGTGTGTGTGCATGTGTGTGTGTGTGTGTGTGTGTGCACGCACACATGTGCCCCATTAGAGTTGTTTACAGGCATATGGATGAGAATATATATGAACATTTTGCCAGTGGTTACACCACTGAAGAAAAGCTGCCTCTCTTCCCAAGCAACCATGACCTACCTGCCTGTAGATCTTAGGGAAGGGTTATGAGTCCCTCCTCCTAGCTACCGTTAACTGTAAATCTCAGACTATGGGAGCCCCTCCTTGCTCCATGACAGAATGTGAGATGCCCAATCTTGTGCAGGTGCTGAGTTCAAGACTCCAGTGGCTGTGTCGTAATTGGAAGAGAGCACTCCTCAGCACCCTCCTCTTTCCTGAGATTTCTTACATTCTTTCCCCTCCTTCCACCTGTTCTCTAGGCTTTGGTCAGATAGAAGTCTCACTCATGGCTGAGTATTCAACAGTAGTTTATTCTTGTTCTTATAGTGGCCAGTATGGTTCTCTGTAGCAGCCCTTCCTGCTGCAAACAGAAGCCTCTGATCAAAGCTGGCAGCAGAACTGGCCTGTGAGTATGGGCACAGTTATTTAGAAGGCTGCTGGGTGGGCACACCATGCTCATGTGGAAAAACAACAACAGTAGCTTCCCTGTTGGCCCTGTGGCTCTCCAGTCTCAATGTTTTGACTGGGTTCACAGTAACCAGACATAGGTATCTTCCTATGGAGCAGGCTTCAGATCCGACCAGAAAGTACTTAACAGACTTGCTACCATAGAAAAGAACAATTAATTGTTTATAACTTTCTTGTTTCTCCAGCAGCCTGAATATCACCTGCTTTCACTGTGAGGACTAGCCAGCAGTTAAGAAGCTCAATGCCAGCTTGACATTTCTATACCCTGCAACCAAAGAGTGGGGTGTTTCCAGTAACAGTCTTATCCTGTAGTTCTGGTGGACAGCCAAGAGCATTGGTTGTAGCCAGTATTGTTCTGGGGAGCTCCACGGACTCTATGATCAACAGGTTGCTGTAATGAACACCATGATCAAAAGCAGTTTAGGGAGGAGGATTTATTTCAGCTTATAGGTTATAGTGTATCATCGAGGGAAGCCAGAACAGGAAGCCATGGCATGTGCCTGGAGGCAGGAACTGAAGCAGAGGCCATAGAGGGACACTGCTTACAGCTTGCTCTCAGGCTCATCTGCAGGTCACCTAGGGGATGACACCACCCACAGTGAGCTGGGCCCTCCTACGTCAATTAGCAATCAAGGAAAAGCCCCACAGACATGCCCACAGGAATGAAGAATGGAAACAGTTCTTCAACAGAGCGTCCCCCCCCCCCGCAGCCCCTTTACAGGTATGTCAAGGAGGTAGCTCACTCCTGGTTCTAGAATTTTCATTAGATAACCGATGAGTTCTGGGAGCAGCTTTATTCACTTACATAGAGTACCTCCATTCAAACACACTCTTTAAAAATGTTATTTGAAACTTTAGTGTGCGTGTGTGTGTGCGCGCGTGTGTGCGTGTGCGTGTGTATGCATGTGTGCGTGTGTATGCATGTGCGTGTGCGTCCGCATGTGCGCGTGTGTGTGTGAGTGTGCGTGCGTGCGTGCGCGCGTGTGCTTTGTGTGTGTGTGTGCGTGTGTGTGTGTGTGTGTGCGTGTGTGTGTGTATGTACTTGTGGAGTCAGGTGAAGGTGTTGGATTCCATGGAGCTGCAGTTACAAGCAGTTGTGAGCTGCCTGGTGAGTGCTAGGAAGCGAACTCTGGTCCGCTATAGCTATAAGAGCAGCAAGCATTCTTCACTACAGAGCCCCTCTCTAAATTGTTCAGAATCAGCTGACTAGGTATCGGGTTTCCGCATGGCTTTTCCATATATTCTTGGTTTCAGTTAACCCTCTCCCCTTATTCCCGCCTACTCCATCTCATTGCCTCTTCTCCTCGCTTCAACCTTTCCACCACCAATGGGTCCTTTGGTCATCAGAAATAAAGTTCTCTGTGGCTGACTGTCTAAGTCAGTTATAACAAATATTTATTGAGGTTCTCTTAAGTTCCAGGTTCTGTGCTGTGTCGTGGAGGTGGGGGTAAGAATCACACAGAAAAAGGTCTGTTCATTCCTACTGTCACGTATCAGGGTTTTAAAGGAATAAGATAAACAACTAAACTTGGCTCCCTGTACACAAACATGAACGGAACAGGCTATGCCTGAGCTGGAAGAACAGTAGTTAAAGGAGAGGGAGATTGCCCACGGGCCATGGCTGCCCAGATGAAGCACTGAATTTAGGGACAGAGAGTTCCAGACTAAAGATTTCGCATCTACTTAAAGTTTTATCCAGGGATGAGAAACTAGGTAGAACACTGAGTATAAGCCACACTACGTGGTACAGGCACAATAAAATATCCCCTTTTTATTCAATATGTTTCTCTGTCCTCATCCAAACTTGTATCTAAGTGGATTCCATCCCTGCCTCCTTTGTTAGCATTATTTAGAGCATGGCTTGGCAAATATTTGCTGGACAGAGACAAGAGAAATATTCTCTGCTTCCCAGACTGGACAGTGTCTGTCCTGATTCTGCTATTGTGTATAAAGTGCCCATAGAGAACCTCAATCCCACACTGCGTCTGTGTAACTTAAGGTACGGATGCTGGAATTTGAATTTTGTATGATTTTCACATTTACTAATATTATTCTTGTGATTTTTTTTTTTCGGTCACTTAAGTTGTAAAATGTATCCTAGGTTAACAGCTGTAGAAAGTCTATATTTGGGCAAAGGGCTCTAGTTTGTGGATCTCTGATTTAGAGCTATAATTCTTATTGCAGTGAGCCCTTTTGAGCATGTAGGGAAGGTTGCCCACTCGTCCTACAGATGTCTTTAGGTTTTCTGGGCTCCAGGGCTTATGCAGTCCCTGTTGTTGCTGCTCTGACCGGCAAAGGCCTGTCCTCAGGGAGCTTAAACGTCATACGCTAGCTAAATTACCAAGCAACAGGAGTCCCATATTTTTAGTTCACAAACAGGCACTATAGGGAATTTGGGCTGGGGAGCAAGCAGGTATTGCCCATCCGGCCTGGGAAGTCAGGAGAGGTCTGCTTGAGGGTGACAAAAGGGGGCATGGGTGCCAGGAACAGGGCTCCAGCAGTGCTGAGACAAAAGGAGCATGGATGCGCGGAGAGGACTGGCTCAGGCAGAGCTGAGACAAACGAGGTAGAGAGAACTGTAAGGGGGAAGACTCTGGGTGGAGAAGGAGTCACGTGGGCGTGGGCCCTCTGACCCAGGCTGAAGGAGAAGGCAACAGAGGGTCTCCTGTGTCCCGATCAGGCCTTGTCTTCTTTACTGGAAGCAAGAAACAAACAGGAAGAAAGCAAACTAGCGTTTGAGGAAAAGAGCACCTCCCGCTTGCTCCCTCGCTTTTGTGGCTCACTGAGAAGGGCCTTGCTACAAAGTGCCTGTTCCCCACCTTCAAGAGCCACCTGATGGGAGCTACCCATGGGCAGGGTTTGTGCACAAATCTCCCAGAGGTTCGATTGTCTCTTCCACATCCTGGTCATTGCCCTTCATAGCCGCCTCCCCCCCTCCCCGCAATACACAAGGGACCAGAACTTGCAGGACCCACATCCTTTGCATCCTTTCCAGTAACCTCTGCCATTCAACACTGTGCAAACCTTCTGGGCCTCACCCTGCCCTCAAGGACTGTGATCCCCAGGGCTGTGCCTGAGATCCTCCTGGTTTTGCAGAGAAAACCGGGTCTGAGTCAGGTTCTCTAACCCAGTGGCCACCTGTGCTCCGGGGGAGCTTCGGGGAGGCTGGGAAACTTTCAGAGCGCAGTTAATCACTAACTAGCTGGAGATAAGGAAAAGAGAATGAAACAATTGAGAAAATGCCCAACCCAGAGCTTAGTGAGGCTCTGCCCACACATGCCAGGATCTGGCATGCCAGGAAAAGCCCCAGGATCAAACTGAGGTTGTTCACTGGGGAGCAGGCATGCCAGTCCCTGGGGGCTTCAGAACCTTGACTGACAGGCTGAGGGCAGCCAATGACCTTCTTCTGCTAAGACCCTTTGGCTTCAGCTAAGACTCAAACCCAAAGACAAACAGGGCCAGTTGTCCATGCTGCTCCGTGCAGAGCTTGGAAAACCTGGATAGATCAGACAGCCGCCTGCGCTTACTAGGTTCATGCTGAAAAGAAAGTCAGACTGAATACCTGTGTGTAGTCTAGGCCAACATGGTAGGAAGACAGATCGGCTGAGGTCAAAGGGAGTGGCCAGCTCCTCCCAAGAGGTCAGGAGAGAGGGCTCCACAGCTCATAGCTTGGTTGTTAATGGAGGGTTTGCCAGTGTCAGGCAAGCCTAGGCGCTTCCTTTCTATTATCCCCAACTTTGTAACTGACCTGTGTTCAAGGGATTAACCCTGCTTTACAACTGGAGAATTCAGTGGCTTGTTTCAGGTTACCTTGCTGCTGAATCCCAGAGCTGGAGTCCCAGCTCAGGTTCTTCCGACCTCAAAACCACAGAACTGTCTCGTCAATTGCCCCTTTCCCATGGCCAGTGTCCAAAATGCTTGCACGGGAGTGTTTTGCCTTCAACTAGAGACTTGAATTCTGGAGAAAACAAAAGCCCAGACTCTGTCCAAGTGCTGACAGCCATTCATGCCTTGCTATGAATGACGGCCTCCCGAGGGACACCCATGAGTGACATGGAAAACTGAGGGTGCCGAAAGCACAGAGACAAGTTTCCTCAGAGACAGCAACCCCAGCACACGGCTCCTGCCTGGGTTTACCATAACGTTTTACCAATCTGATAACCTCAAGGGGCTTTTAAGTTTTCTCTGTGAGCTCACTGATAAGTCTCCCTACCTTCTTGCTGATACTATCAGCTGGGCTCAGTACAGTTACTGCATCAATTTTTATTACTGTCTGTCTTTTCAGAATATTGTAGATAAAACCTGTTCCCACCCGCAAGCTCAGAAGGGATTTTAGGGGAAGAGTACCCAAATGCCTGCCAGCTGGAAGAGCTCATGATGTAAGGCCAAGTGAGCTGGCATGGCCTGGGGTTCCTTTCTCAGTTCCTTCCACAGTAGCTGCTGCGAAGTGGCCTCTGCAAGCTGACCATGCTCCGAGCCGTTTTGCTCTCATGATCAATTGGAAGGTCGACGCATTTCTGAGTGCTCACTATGTGGCAAATGAGACCAGACAAAGTACTTACTATATGGGAACTTATTTGAACCTGCCCAGAACCTTGCACACCCAAGTTTAAGCAATGGACTCCAGCCTACATGGCAGGAAAAAAGAGTTAGTTGTTGAGTCCGTATATACAGACTCCCCAGAGAGCTTTGCACTGTGCAGGCAATGCTCCAGGACCAGCATCTTGGGTATAACATAAGGAGCTGATTGATCATAAGTAGGACCCCAGCCATCTCCCAATGGCCTTCAATTTGCATCTTTGACAAGATCCCAGGTGACTGGCAAGCACTTTGCAATTTGAGAAGCACCACCCTCCTTACACAACCCATGTCTATTACTGGTGGCTTCCTAAACTATTGTATTCAACCAATTGGCTAAACAATGACCAGCTATGAACACTGGGTCAGACAACTAGTGTAGGTCAAGGGACAGACATCCTTACGGGAACTTTTGACTCTGCACTTTATAGGAGAATGTGGGGATTGGACCCAGGTGGTGAGAGTTAGGAAACTTGAAACCAAGCCCCGGCAATGCCTGAGTACTGGCTTTTTCTGAGTTCTGTGTTCTCATTTGTGGAACCACGTAGGTAAGCCGTCATGCACCCAGCATACTGTGTATTTCACGAACACAGGGCAGGGATCTGGCAGGCTCTTAGGGGAGGGGAAATCTGTTGGGGAAAGAAACCAAAAATTAGTGATCTTCCTGGTCATCTTGCCCGCCAGTTTCCTGGGTGTGCAGCAGCTGCTCACCAAGTAAACTAAGCCAGGGAGATCTAGGAGGAAGCCTGAGAGAGGCGATCTAGACCACTGGCAAGGTGAGGAAGTGGCAAGGAGACAGCCCCCCCCCCCCAGATGAAGGAAAGCAGTATGGGAGGGTGACAAGACAGGAGTGAGGGCTGCTCTGTGTTCAAGAACTGTAGGGTCTTCTGACACTTCCTCACCTTGCCAGGGGTCTAGATCGCCTCTCTCAGGCTTCCTCCTAGATCTCCCTGGCTTAGTTTACTTGGTGAGCAGCTGCTGCGCACCCAGGAAACTGGTGGGCTCTTCAGAGCAGGCCAGCGGTGAGGAATGATTTCAGTCTGGGTCTCTGATCTGGGAGCCTCACACATTAAAGGGAAGGAGGTAAGTAAGACCCAGAGATCCAAAATAGCTCTTCCCACTCTCTCCCTAATCTCTTACCTCGTTCCTCAGCTGCACACTTCGAGTCACCCTTAGATGTCGAGGTCAGACCAATCCCACCTTAAGCACAGCCAGGGTTTCTTGCTTATCCCAAGTCAGTCGCTATACAGTGCACTTCTGATCTATCTCACGGTGGAATCCCTCAGACATCCCGACGGTGTATAGAATCTGTTATCATCATCTGCATTTCATTGCTGGAGCAACTGAGCCACACACAGGGCAAGGAAGCAGCTTGCCTGAGGCTACTCAGCCCTTTCCTCCTGAGAGTGAACAGGTTCTGTATCCGACTCAGTGCCAAAGCCCGTGCACTAAACCACTATACTTCCCACCTTACAACCGTGGATTGTAACTTGGTTCAAACAGTAGGCCTGTTGGCATGGCGTTTCCAACCAAGATCATTGGCTCCCCCATGCCAGTAAGCAAAACAATCATATTTCCGTAATGAGAGAGCACAGCTTTCCCCATCTTTAGGTGTCTCTTTTCTGGAGGTCTGAATCGGCAAGGCAGCTGTAGTTCGGTGAAGTTCCCAGGTGTTTTAGAACCTCCGTAGGCTTCATCACCCTGGGAGCAGTTGGGTTCCATGGGACTGGCCTTTTAGCTTTTTCTTCATGCAGAGCAGGCTGCTGGCTTCTGGGCAGCAGCCTCATTACCTTTGAGGGAGCTTCTTGCAGGTGACCTTTGCCCTCTGAGAAAGTGTGGTGATTGAGATTAAGGATGTGAGTTTGCAGCAGGAGGTCAGGCTTCAGGGCTCAACTTGTCTCCTGGAGAACTGAGCTCAGGGTGACAGGAGTGGGGAGGGTGCTAGAGATGGCCTACTAAAGCTTGTTAATAATTAAAACATTAAGCAGCAAGCCTGTGGGTTGACTCATTCTGCTTCTTAATTAATATGCGTGTGTTGTGAACATGTTCCCGAGTATACAGGTATATGCTTTCATGTGTGGAGGCCAGAAGCTGACATTGGGTTTCTTCTTCTATTTCTCTCCACCTTATTGTTTTGAGACAGTCTCTTATTGAACCCAGAGCTCCCCGATTGGCTAGTTTAGGCTAGCAAACTTGAAGGATCTGCCTGTTCCTGCCTCTCTAGCATTGAGATTGTAGGCACAAATGGCCATGACCTGATGTTTACATGGGTCCTGGAGATCTGAAGTCAAAATCTTGGGCTTACATGGCTAAACATGTTATCCACTAAGCTGTCTCCGCAGACCCCAGATTCCTTAAAGCCTTTAAACAGATGACTTTAGTATGTCTGGGTCTTCAGATGTAGACTTGCTCTTGGCACCCCCAGTCTGATGATGCTTTCCTGTTCAAGTCTCCCAAACATTTTTTCCTTCACTTGGTGTATTTACCACCTACTTAATTAGCCTCTTAGGTCTTCCTTAAACACGAGCCACTTACTAAGGGAAAAGTTCTGATGCTCTGTAGCATTGCATGGTGACTGTAGTTTACAATACTCTATTTTATAAAGACTCAGAAGAGCCAATCAAGGGCTCCAAGCAAAGAAGTGATAAATGTTAAAGAAGATCGAAAAGCTCATCACTCTTATCTGGTCATTATTCACTGTATGTGGTGTCAAAATTACCCCACAAACATGCACAATTACTGTATTTCAGTGAAAAAAAATTCATGCTTCTATAAAGCAATCATATCTCTACCAATAGTAGAAAATAAGCAGCAGTGGCTATATATAGAAATAAAAGAATTGCATATACTAAAACCCAGCAAAGGAATTGACTTCAACCTAGACCCTGGAGCCCCAGCTCTTTCTGTGGACATGAGATGCCTACACATTGAGCCTTCCTTTGAAGCGTGTGAAGAAAGAGAGAGGATCGGAAGGGATGCGTAGTCTAAAAGCATGCCATTTCTGGTGACTACGAAATGCGACAGCATTAGAACATCAGCTTCATGAGGGCAGGGCGGCAGTGGTTTCTCTTTTGATAATCTGTTCATTCACTGATATTGTCCCAGACTCTGCATCAGTGCTTGGAGTGTATCAGGTTCTATATCTAAGTCAGACATTATTTGTAGGGTATATAACCTGAGTTTTCCATCCCTTATCTTCTCTCTACTCTGAGAAAGCTGGATCTAAGTGGGGAGAGTGTTTAATCGGTTCCTTCATCAGGACCCAACCATTCACTTAGGTCTGAGAACTCTGGGAAACTGACCTGTAGCCTACATCAGTTTTGACTTCTTCCAGTTCTTGGATGAACGTGTGACTGTGTTGATGTGGGAATCAAATGATACCATGAGTGGGCAAGCCTTTAAAAACCAGACAGCCCTCTGCACAGGGAAAAGTTGAGTTGGTTGGAAATGGCAGAGATGTCTGATTGTGACTCAGTGACACTATGTGGCTCCCAGCTGCTGTGGGAGCGCTCCTTCAAAGTCTGGCTCTCCTCATCATCTTTGTTTTCTAGTAGAGAACCCATTGCTCCCCTTCTCTCACGGACAAGCTCCTTGACCAGCTCCTGCATACTACAGAGTGTTTGAAAGGGTGGCCAATGATGTTGATGCCATCTTCCCTGTGTTTATTTTTTATTATACTGCTACTAATATTAGTAATAATATTGTTCTTACTAATAATGCAAGGAAACTCCCACTTGTCTGTGTCTGGACCGGTTTAGCCTGGAGGCAGAGGCATGGATTCAATGACCTTTTGATCTTCATCTCAGCCCTTCGGCTCTATTACCACCTTGTAAACCTGAGGGTTTTCTGTTTCTACCCTTAAGGAGTTGTGGTTAGAACTTGCCAAAAGTACCACACTGGACACCTCCCAATGGTCATTGCCTTTTATAACCTGCCTGTCATTCTAGATTTCCCAGAATATGACAGAGCATTGACCATGAAGATGAAGGCAGCAGGATTTATGTGTCACCCACCAAGCTGGTGAGACTGTCATTGCAGAAGTCTGATACCTGTCATCTACTGAGGAGGTGCCATCCAAACCATGCCATTTCTTATCATTAAGCACATGTTTACAGAGTCTTAGATGTACCAAACATTCTGCTAGTCTATCCCAAGAGAGAGACAAATAAGTAAGATACTGCAATGAAAAGCAGTAAGGGTTTAGAAGAGATAGAGTCAAGAAGAATTCAATAAGCCAATGTGTGTGTGTGTGTGTGTGTGTGTGTGTGTGTGTGTGTGTGTGTGAACATGTGCTAATTGGTGGTAAAATAGTCAATCAGGAAAGGCTCCTAGAGGAAGCTGTGTTTGGGCTGTGATCTAAGGGATGAATAGCCATGAGAATGAGGAAGAAGGACTAATGACTATATTCTGGGCTTTGTAAGAATGAATGATATAGTTTAGGGGAGAATAGCTTGCCCATTCATGGAACTATGTTATTGTGAGATGTAGATTTAGCTTTCAACAGTCTGTTGGTATTCAACTCTCTTATGTCTCATAATGTCCAAAGTGATATGTCTGAAATGGTATTTTTAATAATGAGTTGACTAATGACTGTCATTCCTAGGTTCCTTTAAGGTACAACATGGACAATGGAAAACCCAGGGGCTGATGAGATGGTTCAGTAAGTAAATGTGACTGCTACCAAGTCTGGTGACCCAGATGATGGAAGGAGAGAACTGATTCATGCAAGTTGTCCTTTGATTTACACACATACACAAAGGCAGGCACACAACACTTCCTACAAACAAACAAAATAAAAAGAATCTATCTAATCATGTGGTTAGAGAGCTGCCATTCAGCCCCATTCTGTACCTCTGAGGGTGAGACAGGGGCTGGAAGTTAAGTTAGTTGACAATGGCAAATGATTTAGTCGATCATGCTTAGCTAATGAAGCTTCTAGAAAAACCCAACAAGACCTGAGCTCTGGGTTTCTAGGAAGACGAACAAGAAGACATCCATATGCTGAAGATGGTGTACCCCAGTCCTGTAGGGATGGAAGCCTGTGTGCTGGGGACCTTTCCAGACCCTGCCCTATACAGCTCCTCACCCAAGTGTCTAGCTGAATCATTTCAAATATCTATTATAATAAACTGGTAAATACAGGTGTCTACTTGAGGCCTCTAAGTTGCTCCAGAAAATTAATTACAACTCAAGCAGCAGGTGTTTGGGAGCCCCAGTGTATGTCTGTCTGAAGCAAATATCCTGGAGTTTATAATCCACAGAAGTTTTCTGGAATTAGGTGCTTAATCTATGAGGTCTGGTACTACACTCAGCTGGTGTCGTCTGCAGCATTGCTTGCTTGGAATGTGGGCAAAGTCCCACACGAATTTCATCACAAAAGTAATCTGTGTTATGAGGGTATTGTAGGGCAAACTGAGCCTATCCTATTAGTATCCAGGTACTAGAGGAGACATTATGCAAGGTGAGAAATCCTTGGAGAAGAGACTAGGGAAGTAACTCGATGCCAAAGGATCTCTGAATTATGCTGTAGAGGCTTGTTTATTTATTTTTTTATTCCAAGAGGCAAGGATGCCACCGGTGAGTTTTAAACTAGCAGATTCACATTGGAAGAAGAACTCTGAGCTTCCTTTGATTCCTTCCCAGTGCTCTGGGTACATCTGCCTTAAGATGCTCTGGGCAGGCATTCATATGACCTGCCATAACAAGAGTGGTCCTGCTACCATACTGGAGTTTAGGCTTAGTTCACAAAGAGCTTAGAGCAGGATGACATTAAATAACCAGTGCTCTGTCAACGGAGGGAAGAAGGCATCTGTTACGGTCTGGCTTTCTTGGTTTTCTGATGGTTTAATTGGAGGTTAGGATAC
>JAQHUG010000068.1:2832430-2895038 GCA_028555095.1 Dicrostonyx torquatus | reverse complement strand
CCTCCCTTCCCTACCATGTCCGTCCCTCTCAGTCTACCCTCCCTTCCCTACCAAGTCCTTCACTTCTTCTGGTCTATCTGATCTTCCCCCTTCCCTCTCAGCTTTCTTAACTACTCTTTGGTTTTCTGGGTTTCACATATCCTGGAGAAGTGCTGATTTTGCTTTTTGATAACCAATAAATATTTTATTTTTAAAAATGTAAATACTTTTTAAAAAAATCTTTTCTCATTTTACATACCTATCCCAGTTTCCTGTCCCCCCTGTTCTCCTCCTACCCTCACCTTCCCCCCACCCCGGTCCACTCCACAGAGAGGATAAGGCTTCCCAAGGGAAGTCAACAAAGTCTGTCACATCACTTGAGGCAGGACCAAGGAACTCCCCCCCCGCCCCGTATCTAGGTTGAGCAAGGTATCCCTTCAAGGAGAATGGGTTCCAAAAAGCCAGCCCAAGCACTAAGGATAAATCCTGGTCCCACAGCCAATGGCCCCACAGTCTGACCCAGGCACACAACCGTCACCCACATTCAGAGGACCTAGTTTGGTCCTATGCTGATTTACCTGCTGTCAGTCCAGAGTCAGTGAACTCTCCCTAGCTCAGATCAACTGTTTCTGTGGGTGTCCCTATCATGATCTTGACCCCTTTGCTCATATTATCGCTCCTCCCTCTCTTCAACTGGACTCTGAGAAGTGCTGACTTTGATCAGAGAGAAAAAGATAGCAGATATTTGCTGAGAGGACTAGAAGATGCCTGGTTATGACAAGTGCCAACCTGACTTCCAGACCAGGGAAAAGCATCTCCTTCTCCCTGGGGTTCTGTATCCTTGTCTCTAGGATGGGGATATGACATGGAGATAAACTCACAAGAATAGGGTGGGACTTATGAGAGGTTACATTTGTGACATTGCTCCACAAATCATAGAGCTCTGAATACATGTTCATTAAGGATTATACACTGTTTTACTGGAGGATTCAACTAGAGAGATGGCTGGGATGGGAGTGGACAGAGCTCTTCTATTAGAATATTTTGGTTCTCTATATTTTTATTTGTGGCAAAATTAAAAAGAATAACATGACCTTCCCTTTTCTCACTCTCTAGGGTCAACTAATAACCATCTGGCATATGCCCTTCCAGACACAACCAAAAGAAATATGTGTATATATGAAAATACATGTGATTTTTAAATGTAACCATGAGCCTTATTCTTTAGCACTTTTTTCAGTGTATATGGATATTTTTATTGTCTTGTATATAGAACCACCACCTTTTATTCCTCCCTTGCCACCTTCTCCTTCTCTCCTCCTCCTTCTGTATGAAGATGGAACTTAGAACTTGCCTCAGGGTAGACAAGCACTCTACCAGTGAGCTACCTTCCAGTCCTGGATCCACATCTTAAATATTGCTTCATTGCTTCACAAATGGTCCATAGTTTAGTGAAGCACTCTGTTATTGAGGAACGCTGAACTTACTTTCAGTTTTTCTGTCTCATATGTGTCTAGCCTTTTGTACATATACCCACCAGGGAAATTCTAAGAGCTGGAGTTGCTGAGCCAAAGGATAATAGTATCTGAAACTGTGGTAGATGCTACCAGATTTCTTCCGTGAAGACTGCACAATAATATCTGCCCATGCCTAAACTGACAACGTGCTGCTAATTTTGTTGTGGACTTCAACAAATTCTTCCTTGAGGCCATGGGACACTGCAGCTAACCTCCTCTGTCTTACGCACCTAGTTCTTCATGGCATCAGAAGGTTAGATCATTTGAAGAATGCCTTCCCAATCAAGTGGAGGGAAGCAGGTCCTGAGATGTAGGGACAGCTTGGCTCTGAGGTTAAATGGAATCTCCATAATTCCAAAGCTGCAGTTTAGAAGTAGTTTAATACTTTAAGCACACGGTATTGTCCTAAACATAAGTATGTTTTCTGATTTTGTTATTATAGGAAGTTTGTGTTGGGGAAGGTGGCACTTAGAAGAAGGCATGAGGAAGTTGAAGTGTTAGCTTAAAAGAGTGTGTCCCTGTCACTGTCAAGCTGTGACTAGGGTCATATCCTGATCACATGACCAGGTGTCCGAGGCCTTTCATGTTACTAGATGCAAAGGATCTGGTAACCAAATAGCATTTCCATGGAAAGAGCTAATGGCTGGAGCTGTGTGCTGGTGAGTGGGTGAACTCTTGAAATGGAGAGAGGAGGGAGGGGACTCTGAAGCTCCTGGAGCCCTCAAGAGGCTGTCAGAGAATTGTCACCTTGGTTAGATTTTCTATTAGTGTGATAAAACACTGATCAAAAGCCACCTGTGGAGGAGAGGGTGCTTTTCACTTTATTGCCTACAGTCCACCATGGAGGGGAACCAGAGCAGGAACTCAAGGCAGAGATCTGGAAGCAGGAGCTGATGCAGAGGCCATGGAGGATGCTGCTGAGTGGCTTGCTCCTCTTGGCTTGCTCAACCTGCTTTCTTGTAGAACCCAGGACCACTTGCCTTCAATTGTCAATTTGAAAAAAAAATGCACCACAGACTTGTCTAAGGGCCAGTTTGATGGAGGTCTTTTCTCAATCGAAGTTCTCTCTGCTCATACAATCCTGATTTTGTTGACAAAAACAAAAACAAAAAGACAAAACAATACAAAACAACTAAACAAAACACCCATTAACTAGAGCAGTTTCTGTATCACGGTGATTGACAATACGGCTGCCACTTCTTCTCTAGGAGCCCCAGCCTCAAATAAATCAGACACGATGGTGGATACCTGTAATCCCAGTACTCAGAAGGTAGAGGTACGAGGATCAGAAGTTCAAGGTCATTCTTGGCTATATAGAGAGTTTGAAGCCTGCTTGGGCTGTAGGAGGCCTTGTCTCAAAAACAACAAATGAGCCAAAAACTGCCATCAATGATAAATAGGAATAAATTTAAAAAGAAATAAGCTTAAAAACTCAGTGGATCCAATTGTGTAATTTGGCCAATGTCGTACTGTCACGGATGACCAATCTGGGTACAAAGCCGCCTATCTAATTCTATACCGAAATGCAGCCTAACGCATGACAGGGTTTGGCTGGACATAGAGGCTGCTGCCAAAATGACTGGATACACACGCATAAAAGTGTTTCATTTTTTTTTTTAATCCTGGTGAAAAAAAATGAACCCTTTTCAGCCTCCCACAGGACAGTGGGGGCAAGTCAGGACTTCCATTGCTTACTGGCACTGCAGATTTGTGCATATTTGACAAGTCTCCCCCCCCAACCCCACATTCTCCCACCCTTTTGGAGAATGCAGGGCAAGTGAGGCCCAGAGATATGGACTTAGCAGAATGACTGGAAGAGTAACAAGGAGACCTTGCAAGGTGGTAGAAAGCCCGAGTGACTTTTTTCTTTTTGTTATTTGTTTGTTTTTAAAACAAAGTTTACTTGGGTCCGCAGTACCTGGTGGAAACTCTGGACCTCCTGAAGTCTTTGAGGTTGTGATTTATGACCCTGTAAACTAGACCGCCCTTGGCCGTCATGTCGCTGCACCAGCTTGTAATTATCTTGGCCACAAGTGGCTGCCTGGCTTTGTTCTGCAGTTAGATACTCCTTCTTTAGTCCCTCTGTGTTCCTGAGTCATTCTCAAGCTCCAGTGTGCACATTCAGCCTGGTGAGTCACTTGCCATCACTTGGGAGGGCGGTGTGGGTCAGGGAGGAGGAGATGCTGTCTTGGGGAAGGTGCTCCTGAGGATAACCCCCTCTCTTTTACCCACACTCTTGAAAAGCAGGGCCTTGAGGACTGTGCAGCAGAGGATGCGAGCTAGGCTTATCAATGTGGGCAGTCTTATTGAAAGCTTTGCCTATGAGAGAGCTTACACCAATGATGGACAAGGCTTTCAGGTTAGATGATCTGTGTTCTAGACCTTCCCCTACAGCTTTAGCCCAATTTCTCACTTTTCTGTGACTGGGTTTTCTAAGGTATGAAATAGAGATAAAAGTAGTCACTATGTGCCAGGGACATCTCAGTGTGGTACTTGCCTTGGGAGAGTGAAGACCTGAATCTTAATCCCTAGAACCAACTGACTGTAAACATCTGGGTATGATGGCACATGCCTGTAATTCCAGTGTTGGGAGATGGAGATGGATTCTGGAAAGTTCAGGGGCCAGCTTTCCCTGCATGTGGCGGAGTTCCAGGCCAGCAAGAGACACTGTCCTTAACAAATAAGTGGGAGGTACCTGGGGATGGACACTAGAGGTTGTCCTCTGACGTCTACACGAGGTATGCATGTACGTGCCTGTACACACATATACATACACACGTACAACACGTACATGTCTGTACACATACACACACACACAAACAAAATGAAAAATTTAACCACCTCATTAAAGGGATTTTGTGCATTTAAATGGTATCAGAGGTGATGATGACAGCAATATGATGGGACCAAACTTATATTCATTTTAAAAATGGTTGAATCGAGTCTCAAATTGTCCGAAGTAACATAACCAGTAAATAGTGGAGTCAGATAACAACCCCAGAGTTTTCCAAGGCAGGAACCTTTTCCGTCTGTAATTAGTCTGTGTTTTTTTGTGGGCTGACAAACAAGCTGTCTCTGCTACAGGGGCAATATCACCCAAGTGGGTTCTTGGGTTTTCTCCTTAGTGTGAAGCTGGAAAGCAGTGTAATAAGATTATGTAAATATTAGTTCAGGGTTCTGGGAAAACCAGCAGGGCTTCAGGGTAAGCTGTCTCCCAGCAAGCAAAGGCTTGCCTGCTAATTCTCTGGCCTTCTAAGACTGATCAGGTTGCCCAGTGTAGAGGCCATGCCAGTTTCCTTCTGGTTGGAGGCAAGAGCGGCTGTCCACTCCCCCTGAGGCTAGGGGAGAGCACATTCCTTGTGCATGGCTGGAGGGTCTTAGGAGAGGTGACTCCAGGTCAGCCTAAGCTGGTTCCCAGCTGTCCTTCTCAGAAGTGTGACCTTGGGAAAGTCACCTAATTTTTCTCAGCTTCAGTTTTCTCATTCTTAAAATGTGGGATTATGATGGTACTTTCTGGAGCCCTTTTGAGGATTAAGTGGTAAGTTAATAAAAACAATGTACAAACCAGTACACAGTAGGTAGTTGACCAAAATAATACAACTGGGTAATGGGGGTTTGGTGGCTAGGATGCTGTAAGTGTGACGCTTCTTTCCTGACATATGTTGGCCACGCAAAGAGCGATGGCTGCTCAGCCAGCACTAACCAGCAGTCAGGGTTTCTGATTCATCAGGGAGCTCTTCTTTTCCACACAGCTCTCAGTGTATCATCCACAGGTACTCATCAATGCAGGCATTCATGGTGCATGCCGAGCCCCCTCACCTGCCTTCTCTCTGTGCCAGCAGTGCTGGGAGGGAGGTGTGCTCTCGAGTCCAAATGCAGATGAGAAACATGCTCAGAGATGGTCCCGGGTCTAAGGATGCAGGCTGTTAGAGAAGATCAGATTGGAGAATATCTGTTTGACACGTGCCTGGGTTGTCCAACTTTTCTAGTTTGATTGGGAGTGTGGGGTTTCTTGGAACATTCAGTGTTAAAATGGGGGTGTAAAAACCCAAAGGAATATGGTCCTGTAAAATCACGATGGTCCTGTAGCTCCTGTGTCACAAGACTATGCAAGCCAGGAACTGGCCTGGAGACTTAAAAACAAAGAGACAGACAGAGAGACAGAGATGAGGACACGGGTCATTCTTGATACAAGAATGCCAATGCCAAATACCAAACTTTATTGCACTCAGGGGCAGATTATATAGGAATCCTTAGCCATGCCCAGCTCTCAGGATCTTTCAGCTACAGGCCCACCAGCCTGCCATCAAGGTCTCATGCTCAGATTAGCCACAGGCAAAGAAAGTCAAGGGGCCAGGGATCTATAGCTCCCAACATGGGGGAACATGTAGAATGAGTTGGCTGCCCTAATGCATCCTTTCTGCTCAGCAGGGGTTCTAGAGGACGGTAAGGATGAGAGAGAAAAGACTGGCTGTAGAATAAATGCAGAAGGCTCAGCCCTGCACTGTTGTTTCAAAGATTCTGGCCTTCCCCCAGTCCTGAAGTTCTCAGTGCCCCCCTCTTTCCTGCAGCCACTGTATGTCTACAGGGTGCTCAACACTCCCACAGGCATGGCTCACTATGGGGATTGGAGCTATCTTCTGGAGAAGCCTCCATCTACAGCTTGAAGAGAGCTCTAGATGTGCTAAAAGCAGCCATAAGGGGGACCATAGACTTGAGCTTAGGCTCTGCCTGCTGGTTAAGAGCTGTATGAACCTCTGAAAGCCACCAGTCTCAGCCGTCTGTATTATACACTGAAGGGACGCTGTGGGGGGATCCAACAGATTTAAAGAGGAGACTGTTTCTAAAACACGGGCAAGGCGCAGGGTCTTCAGTGGACATTAATGATTCTAGGCCTGGGTTTTCAACCCTGGAGCTGGTGCCATGTGATCTGATTCAACAAGTAGGTTACTTGGGTAATGTCAGGCCTTTCTGAAATAGGACCACAGTGAAGACTTGACCTGGATTTGCCAGACTGGTGGGGAGAAATCAGTAATCCAAAGCAGCCCCGTGGAGCAGCAAACATGGTCACTTCATTGCCAACTGTATCTGCCACAGTAGACATGTTTATTTTTCTCCTATGACTGAGGCACCACTGCCTGGTGCACCCTAGGGTAGGTGGTCTAGAGCATCTGTTAACTGTTGAATTTTGACTGTTTCCAAGGACATGGGATCTTGGGGAATTTAAATTCAGGGAAGATGACACCGGGGAATGGCTGTCTTGCCCATTTTTGTCCTGTCTGGGTGGTGGGACCAAAGGGAGCAGGAAGGCACAGTGTGCCTACATAGAAGACACATACCTGGTGTCGGGATGTACCCTCTGAGGTAAGGTTGAAGACTTAGAGACTTTAAGCTAGAAATTTAGGTGGAGACTATACCATGGCGGAGTAAGTGTCTCTCCCTTGGCAGGACGCAGCACCAAGAACTTGCTGTCTGTCGTGGTTCTGGGAACATTGGAGGGCCCATCTTTAAACCATTTCCCCTCATGTTTCAACCACTCCCATATCTCTGCTACTGCTTTTGCTGTTTCCATCCTCACCAGAAATACAGAACTTAAGAATTTTCCTTCAGTTGACTAACTTTTACTTATCAATTTTTTTCACATCAAGGTCATATAACTTAAGAACAATGGTTTGCTCTTGACATCATCTTTCATGTCACCAGAGGTGGGTGTGCTTCCCTCAGAGGAACATGGGCCTGGGTGGAGAACTGGCACTGATTTTGATTGAGAGAATAAACTACTTGCTTTTTTGAGAAGTTCACAGATGCAAGTTAAGTCCAGAATAGTTCTTATGTGTGTGCGTGTGTGTGCGCATGTGAGTGCATGTGTGTGTGCATGTATGATTGTGTATGCGCACGTGTGTGTGCATATGTGTGCATACACACATGTGCGTGCGCGCATGTGTGTGTGTGCGTGTGTGCATGTATGTGTGTACGTGCATGTGTGTGTGTGCGAACTTCAGGCAGAACTGTGCACTAAGATGGTTAGACACTTTACCAAGTGACTTTGCAGTCATTGGGGTCAATTATAAACTCCCAAGCTCCCCTCTCTCTGGGTCACCCTCTTTCCTAGCAGTTCTGGCCTCTGAGCTGTGCATGGAGGAAGCCCTGACAAAGAGAAGAAACAGTGAAGGGAATGCACGCGTCTCCTCTGAGGGAGACTGCAGACTCTACAGTGACCTGCAGAGCTCTGGATGCCTGGTAGTTACTCCTTCCTTCACTGGTACAATTTTACGGCGTTTTGGGCTCATCTTGCTTGATTCTAAAAAGGAAGATACCCCAGCCAAGGCTCAAGTTTGATCCCTCCTCCTAGCGAACTGGAAAAATAAATGGATTAGTGAAAGTCAGTTATTTTCCAGGGGCACCCCTACCTCACCATGACCACACCCCTCCCTTACCATGACCACACCCCTTCTTTACCATGACCACACAATCACGAGATCTAAGACTGGATTTCCCGAGTTTTTCTGCCCTGGTGGTTCTAGAAACTTCTGAAGATCCCCAGACCAAGGAGACCGAGGACCCATAAAGAATGTTTTGAAGTTTTTTCATGTTGATAGGAAAAGTCCATTGACATTGGATTTCACTGTTGGTGGAAAAGAGTCCACAGCTAGTGGAACTTGCCCGTCTCTAGCAGCGTGTCGGAGTGGCTCCTTCCTCTTCATTCTTTATATGATTTTTTTCTTCATATTCATTTTAAACCAGGTGTATGCCCATGTAAATGTGCATGTGGAGGTCAGAGGTCAATTTCAAGTGTCTCCCTCAGATTCTACACCTGATTATTTTGACATGGAGTCCCCCAATGGACTTGGACATCACAAACTGACTAGACTGGCCAATGAACCCCAATGGTCTTTCTGTCTCCACCTCCCCAGGAAAAGGGTTATAGGCCCATACAACCATGCCTGACTCTCAAGCGGGGCTCTGAACCAAAGTCCTCCTGCTTGTGGGCAGGCGTGTTACTGACTGAGCCATCTCCCCAGCCCACCATTCTTTTCAGAATACCGGAGCTCAGGGACCTTCTTGATTTCCACCGTGAGGGGACTGGTGCAGAGCTTGGCTGCTCTCTCTTGCAGCAGGGTTGTGCTCCTAACAGAAGTTTTCAGATGCACTGACGGTGCAGATTTGGTTCTGTTTGTAGCCAAGTTCCTTATTTCACTTTTACTGTACATCCACCTACACAATATGTGTATGTGTGTGTGTATATATATATATATATGTGTGTGTGTGTGTGTGTGTGTGTGTGTGTGTGTGTGTGTTTTCTGAATTTCAGAGATATTTGCCTCCAACCTTAAGCCAGGACTCTTATCAAACTTCCCTGGGTCAATGTCATAAAAGAAGTTAACTTTCAAAATATCGCTATTTGGCATACAGTCTGTCCAGAGCAGGAGACTGACTAATCTCAAACCCTGAACTAACATGTGGTTACTGAGAGTTGGGGTGGGGAGAGGAGAAAAAAATCAGGGACATGTCCCAACACCAGCAGGGAGATTTCATCTGGGTTTCCCCCAGATATGAAAGTATTCAGAAATAATTCCAGAGGCTTCTTTCCTGCCATCCTACCAGCGAGCAGGTGCAAATGTTTTGAATGACCTGAATGGATAACTTATTTATGCAAATGAGTATTTTGCATAGTCCCCGTAGATGTGCCTGTGTACTCTCTGAGGTCACTGTCAGGAGGGTTCGAGATGTATTTGGTTCAAGGGCATGGACAGTCCCAGCTTTATCTGGAAGATGTTTTTAGGGATGGCCACCTGGGTGGTCACTCTGAGACACCCTAGGCCGCTTGTGAAGAATGATGGCCGCTGATGGTGACCCTCTTTCCGTTAGGCACCTTTGCTGCTCGCACATCACAGCCCCCCTTGATCCAGAGTCTCAGTTGGCACTTAGCCTGTCCAGTGCCACGAAGCCTGGTGAGTAGCAGGGTGACCTTTGTGTCAAAAGACCCTCAAGACTTCCAGAGCAAGACAAAATCACTACTCTTGCAGTGGGTTTTCCCCTCAATTTTTATTTTGAACATTTAGCTTTTACAGTATTTGACATTGAGCTATAGAATCTGTCTTCATACATTAGACGTTTTCATTTTGATCTTCTGTTCTTTCATTTATTTTTAGTTTTTTGAGACAAGGTCTCACTCTAACCCAGGCTGGACTGGAATTCAGCACGTATGATGTGGTCATCCTTTAATTGGTTTTATATTTAAGATTCCATGATAGTAAGAAGGGCAATCTTATACAAAATGTAGCATGTGATAACAACTGCTAATTGTACGGCCTGGTGACTGTAGTTAAAAACAGTGCATTGTGTGCTTGAAAACTGCTGAGAACAGATTACAAGTGTTCTCGCTGACCAAAAATGTTAAGGATGTGTGGTGATGCATGTGTTAATTCATCCCACAAGATACACATGATCAGAGCATCATGTTGTGAAGTTTAGATATATATTGTACAATTTTAATTTGTCAATTATAAAAAGAGTAGCACAGAAAGTTGAAAAACCTGCTATAATTATGAGAAGCTTTTCCCTGTATAGAAAAGAAAATACTGGCCACAGGAAATTTGTCTGGCAGAGGCTAACTTTTGCTTGGTCTTCTGGCCTTTTCTGAGACTGAGAATTGAACCTGAGGGGCTCAAAGTAGTTTGATTGAAGAACCAGGGTGAAGTTTTTACTCACTTGGGACAGTGTGTGAAGCTCTTCAGGAAGAAACATAAAGCAAGAGAGAATTCAGCAAGATAATGAGCTATAGAAGAGAAAAAGCAGGGCACACTATACTAGGCAAAACAGAGGGGCCCTGAGTAACACTTTAGGGTGGGTGTTTTTCTTTGGTGCTTAAGTAGGGCTGGGGACATATTTAAATGATGGAGAAAGTTTCTCTCTCTCTCTCTCTATCTTCCTTCCTTCCCTCTCTCTCTGTGGGTGTGTGACTGCCAGTATGTCTGTTTCTCTCTTACCACAGTGAGCTCTTGTCAGTACCACTGGGTTCCTCCCCTACTCCACAGTGAGGCTGTTTTTCGCCTTGGGATTTCGGAGGGTCTGCTCAGCCTGTGGGTGTCCAGATGTGATGAGAATAGCTACAGAGTGTTCTGTACAAATGTTAGGACAACTGTCAACCTGTGACCTCCCCAAGGAACTGAAATGCCACTTTCAGGGCCCACGAGCTATCTCAGAGTACAGGAAGATACCCTTCAAACGTTCAACGTTCAAAATTTAAGGAGAATGGTAAGAGGCAAGATACATAGGAACCCTAGTTCCTTATTTAACTATAACCAGGATAACAAATGATTGACTTTCTGTACCCTGTGAGTTTTACTGAACCAGAGAGAGAGAGAGAGAGAGAGAGAGAGGGAGGGAGGGAGGGAGGGAGAGAGAGAGAGAGAGAGAGAGAGAGAGAGAGAGAGAGAGAGACTCTGTTCCTGTTCAGCTTGTATTAATATTTTTGTTGTGTCTCTTATTACATAGCTGTCCCATTCTGCCCTGGGGTAGATCTATATCATCAGCAGAGAATGAGAGACAGAAATATACACAAACACACATTTGCTTTCAAAGATAAATATAGGCTTCTAGTTAGGAACGGACGTGTAAAGCAAGTGAGCATGTGTGTGTGCAAAGTAAGGGCATTGCTGTCATTGGCCTGTAGTGACATCAGGGCTTTGTCTGAGACTTGGACCCCTTAGGGTTTGATAATCTCAGAGAGGCTCTTTGTCTTGGCCTGCATTTAGCAGTTAGGTCCCTTTGCTTCCTTGATTTTGTGATATGGATCTTTTAGCAGGCAAACCAACTAACTCAGGAACTCCACACCACTGCAAATAATCCTGTCTGCCCTGCCTGCACCATTTGCGTGTGTGTGATGTGTATGTGTGTTTACACTCGAGTGCATGTGCGCATGTGCACATAGAGCCAGAGACTGACATTTTCTTCAGTCACTCTCCACCTTGTTTTGAGACAGGGACTCTCACTGATTCAGCAGGACTAGCTGGCTGGCAAGCCCTAGGGAACCTCTTCTCACGGCATCTCTGGGGCCAGGAGTGCAGGTGCACACTGCCATGTTGGGCTCTCTACCTGGGTGTTGGGGATCCAAACTAAGGTTCTCATGCACGTACAGTAGGCACCTTACTAACCTGAGACTCCCCTGTCAGAACTTGACTCAGGTTCCATGCTTTTGCAAAAGCCTGGGACTGGGTCTGAGCCTTGACCTGTGCAGAGACAAGGCAGGTTTCAGAGGATTTGTGTTTCTAGACTGTATTCTAGTTCCTGGAATCATCTCAATTTTACCTCACCTCATTACTCTATTTCCTTCTTATCTGTCCCCCAGAGAGTCTTAGAAACAGGATGAATGGTGGAAGTCTAATGATAATGACACTCTTCTGCGTCCCTTTCAGGAGCTTACTCTGTATCTGTGTAAAGTATCTGCTGTTTGATGTCTCCATAGTTACTATTTAAAACTTATTATGGGGTTAACTCCATCCATCCATCCATCCATCCATCCATCCATCCATCCATCCATCCATCCTTCTTTCTATCTATCTATCTATCTATCTATCTATCTATCTATCTATCTATCTATCTATCTATCTATCTATCATCTCTCTCTATATATATATATATCTATTTGTTTATCTATGTATCTATCATCTGTCAATCAATTATCTATTTCTCTACCTACCAGCACTATCTTGTTGAAACTGGCCATCGGATAAGCGGTCTTATCTGGAGGACTTTTTCCATAGATGCAAGCCTAAGAATCAATCTCTCTCCTGAGAGGGAGGTACTGTTTTGGCTTTTCTTCTTCTAGAAGGGTCAGCTCAGTCCCAAGTAAAGAAAACAATCAATACTTGATAGGACCTGCTAATTATCGACACTTTGTTAGGTTTCATATATATGAACCTCCATAGTGGCCGTGGCTATAAGGTGACATCTTTTTATCTCCTCCCACCTCCACCAATGCTCTGATTGACTCTTCTCAGGAGTGTTCATCCAGCTGGTTAGAGTAAGAGTGGAAAACAGAGTGGAGATAGAAATAGACTGTCTCAACTTGAATTAAAGTGCCTATAACTTAGCCTGGGCCTGAGCTAGGATCCACATTATCTGAGGCGTTTGCATTTGGTGGTCATACCTCAGGAATATACAGCTTCTACCCCTTACCACTCCAGGCTGCTTCAGGTCAAGGTTAGGCAAAAGTGTGGAGTAGGCTAAGGTTGCTTTCTCTAGAGTCCTTTCCTCCCCCCTAGCTTCCTCCCCCTGCTAACACCCTGCAGTGGGTGGAGCCAGAGGAGCTGCTCCTGATTCATCTCTCCAAGAAGACTCTAGCCGGCTGTTCCCTGGGGCCTCTCTCTCAGATCTGGAGCCGATAAACTAATTGGGGCTAATGTGATAATGGGCAATGATGACATTTACTGTTTTTATCAGGCCCAGGGCATATATTTGCACATTAACAGGGCCTTTGGCAGGTAGACAGGGCTGAACTAGAGGGGAGATGGGTTTATTTGCTGGAGGTTAGAGAAACAGAGGGACTTTACAGACTGCCCCCTCAACTGTACCCCAATATCTCCTTTAAAGACCCACCTCCTTCCAAGACCCCCCAAACCCACCCCTGCCCCACCACCGTCTTTTACACTTGAAAGTTCTTGGAATTCAAGTCACTTAAACCAAGCAAACCAAGAGAGCACTGTGCAGCTGGCTCCCCTTCCCTGCTTGCAACCATTTGGTATCTGTTCCTTTCTCAAGCCTTAGCTTCTATATTTCATTTTCACAGATGGAACTTCTGGGTTATGACCACAAACATCTATCTACCTTTGCCGAAATTCCCTCCTGTCTCCCAACAAAGAGGGAGAAGTTCAGGAAACCTGTCTGGATGCTTTGCTCATAGAAGGCTGGTGTCCAGGAAGACCCAAGGGGAAAGTTAATGGTTAGGAGACTGTATTTTTCCTGGCCAAGGCACTCGCTCACCTGTGCAGGTGGAGAAACATTTGGGACCCAGTGAAGCAAGAATAGGAAACTCCCTGCATAGTCTTGACTCAGGGGGATGGGGCTCTGTAAAATCTGAAGATCTCCTTAGCAGTCCACGTCTTGCTCAGACTCTGTTGGCATTTTGGTTTTCTTTTCTGGATCCTACAGGAAGGGTTGATAAACAGTTTAAAATAATAAAAATAAGTATCTCCGAAAGTGAAGTGAAGATGATCTTGTCAACCAGTCCCTGCCTTGTCAAGGACGATTGTTGCCCTTCTAGGGCCATCCCCTTATAACCTTCCTCCAAGGTGCTTACCTGGGGCTGGGGAAAAAGCCTGTTTAAAGACCCCTAAATTGTCAAGAGTCACTACCAAGAGCCTGTCATGGTGCCCCGAGAGAGAATGGGCTAGAAGCTCTTTCCACGCTTGGTTCCTGCACAGCCAGGGCAAAGGTCTTGATGCCAAAGCAGAGAGGACTAAATACAGGTTAGGAAATGAGACAGATGTTCAAGAGCAGCTTCGCAGTCCTCTTCCTTCCTTCATCTGCCCGCCAGGGACTTGGGTTTTTATCTACCCCCCCCCTTCCCGAGCGTCTTTGGGAAGTGAGGCATTTTTAACCTGAAACTGCCTCTACGCTGAAAGGCACGGTCACCACCAAATCAATTCCTCATCCATTAACAGGTTGTCTCTGTTCTTGAGACACAGGCATAACCTGGTTAGACCTGTTTTGTTTGAACACTAACGTGTGAGTTGGCCAAATGCAAATGAGCCAATGTTTGTAATCCTTTATTTTATTTTTTTAAAGGGCTGGGCAGCCAATCAGAGGAGGGGGAAGTGACTTAGGGAATTCCCGGTTGGTGGCTTATTGCTTAACATCCTACAAAATGATTTTAAATTATTGTCATATGCATTTATCTTCACTCTGATGAGAGCTGAGACGTGATAAGGCCGTGGCTCCCCATCCTGGTAGGAGCTGGTGCGGTAGCTGCCTGCCTTCTCCTCCATCCATAGAGCTATAGGACTGCCCATCCAGAATCTTTAGGTAAATGAGGTAAGTCCTCACTTTTAAATCTTCTTTTGAACCTGAAATTCATACACCTGTGTGGAAAGAGAAGCCTGTCTTGACTCAGACAGGTGAAAAGAAACCAGAGGCTCCGGGACGCAGCTGGCAGGAAGTAAAGCTTGTGTTACCTGGCCTCACCTACTGAGTCTTGTTCGAGTTTATTTGGGCGAGAGCCTCTGGGCTACGTGTTATCTGTGAATTTTTTTTACATTGTCTGGATTTCCAATCAGCAAAATTCTAAAAGCACCCTGGTTTCTCTCTGCCCATGTGGTGTGACAAAGTTATATCCCTGGGTTAGAGTTTTGTGGAGCGAAAACCAGTCAGAGACAGGTGACTCTGATGTTGCTCAGTGAGGAGCTGGCTAGAGGCTGCTAGGGATCAGGGATCACAGGCTCACAGTCTAGAGGTGTCTTTGCTGATTTTGTTTTCTGACTTTCAAGCAATAAGGAAAAGCCAATTCACCCTCACTATATTCCAGTTCAGGAAAATGGATGTAGATAGGTAAGGAAACCTGTATTCACAAAGGGAGCAGGGACCAGGTGGCCAAGGCGGGAAGACTGTAGCCGTAAAAATGATCCCCTGTAGAAAGAAGACTCAAGTTAGGTAAATGATTTTACCATATCACGAGAGGACAGACCAACCCTTTGTTTCCCACAATGGGATACTATGCCAGACAGGCAGACATGACTCACCAGCAACAAATGCCTTCGATATAGGGACTCTTTTGCTTTTGTTTGTACACCACGAACAAGTGTTGGCCCCAGTGTGGATCGAGGAGAGAAAAGTGGGGGAATGAATCTTGATGGCTCACAAGACTACCAAGGTGGCAAGGTCACTTTTATTTTTATTTTTTTTAATGTCTATTTTGGGACACTCTGAGTGTTGCTGTGGGGTGATGCATGAAGTGTAAGCTGAAGTGTAAGGTTCTCTGAGTTTGAGTCCTCAGGTGCCTCTGTTCTTTCTCTGTCTGACCTCAGGGAGAGCTGGGGAGTTTGGAGTCTGAGATTTCTGGTGGAAGCAGCAGTTGGTTCTGTGGGCATTGGTGGGAGGATTTATCAAGACCGTATCTTTCAATGTATAAGGGGAAGTTAGGGACCATGAACGGCTGTGTGCCACTTCCCCTGAGGTCCAGAGAATAGTCAATCTCTAACAGAAGAGATTCAGATGTGTTATGAGAAGAATTTCACAGTCAAGAATGGGATTGGAGTATGGAGCCGTGTGGGACTGGTTACTGCTGTATCACTGGCCTGTGGTATTTAAAGACTGTAATGGAAGAGACAATAGTTATTTAGAAATTTGTAACCACATTTAAACACTACCAAATACCATCTTCCATGTTTCTAGATTGTTAGGCAGACATTCTGAAAGAGAGCAATCTTGAGGACGCTATGTTATAAGTTAGAGGACCACTCAAGACATCCTTTTTAGGGCCTCTCACTGTAGTTGTGGGTAGGAAGTGTGTTGGACCAAGACTTCATTTATGCAAAAGGTCTCAGATTTGATAACATTTTTTGGTGTATGTGTTAAAAAATTATATTACCTAGACCCATACAAGCTTCCTGATATTTTTATTATTAAATTATTATATTACAATTTCTCATGGGAGTGCCTTGGGCCTTTCTAGACCTCTGGTGAGCTCCAATCACATTCACGATTCCATATTTGTGGGTCCCGTAAGGGTTTCCCCTTTATCCTCTTTCTTTGACTCCTTTGAAGGCCTGAGACAAAAATGGAAACTGAGAGTTCAGCTATGTTCTCAGTGGCATTCTGTTAGTTAGCTGGGATCACCAGGTCAGAAGGTGAGTGCTTCCGGGCCATGTTCTGCTCTAGGGAAGTGGATTGCGCTTTCTGCAATCTACTAGGTTTTATTTCCTTCTTATCACCAGTGCTCTCTGGGGGACTTGAGAGCTAGGCTGTGTTCACTGGACTTTCTTGCATTGTTTTTTAACCTAAGTATGAAAATCTTGGTTTGCATTGCACCGTCACACACAGTTGTGGGAGTGTACTCAGTGTCCTCTCCTTCTGGATGGTGGCATCCCTAGGGCTTTTCAAACAGGTGTGATCTTTGAAGACTTCTGGGAGGTGAGGCGGACAGGGTACCAAAACACTGAAACTGAGTCTGCCAACTCACAGCGCTACGGTTTGAAGGAACCAAACAAACTCAGAACCTCCATTTCAGTGCCTCTACTTCGCTGGTGTTTTAAACCATTTCTCCTCTTCCACGGAGGCGAAGCAGCAGGCTTTTCTGTTGTAGGTGGGGCCCCAGTTGGGGAGCATTGGCTTGGTGTTTCAAGACCACACAACCTGACCCTGCCTTTGTTACTGTTTAACCGAGCACAGAGCAGTGGCTTTCAGCGTGGGTAAGCTAATTCTGTAGTGGGGTCCTCAAGCAGTGAGCACTGCCCAACTTTTCTTAATTCTATTCTCAACAGCTGATGGGAGAGGGTGGATAATTCATTTTATTTGACATTTTCACACCTGTTTATAAAATGGTTTTAAGTGATATGATTTGTTCTAAGTAGCAGGCATTTTTGATCTTATCTTAGGATGGGATGTATTTTCTAGCCAAATGGCATCATGGCGAGGAAGCCAAGATGCTCTTGAGTAGACATTTCTGTCAGTCTTTTGGAGTTAGTTGACAAAAACTTTACTGCCTTTTAGATGGGAGCAAAGATTTTGTCTTAAAGATCATCCCTGACAGCTGGCTGATGCTGTCTTTGGAGTGATGAGGGCACAGAGCAGGGAAGGCAGTTGGTGGGACAGTGCTCAGCATGACAGTAAGGAGACCTGGCAAGTCTGAGTGACCCAGAGCAGGACACTGTACCGCTCTGGGTTTTAGTTTCCTCTTTTATACATACTGAATATCTTTAAGACATATTTGAACTCACAGATTCTGCCGGCTATGGTGGCCAAAAGTAGGTGGAACACCTATGCTGAGTGTCAGCAGGATTGAGTCTATGAGAATAAAGAGAGGGGCGACAGATGCTACCTAGTTAAGAAGACCACTGGGGGCTCTTAAGTATCTCTGTTAGGGTCTTCAGAACTTTGACTAAGAATAGACTATTGAGGAATGAACCTGGCAGCCTTCATTGGTGGTGGAGGAAGGGGGGTCTCAGCTGCTAATGGCACTTGGTACCCCATCTTAATCGATAGACTCAGAGCAAACAAGATAGCAAGTTGTGATAATAGGGAGCTGGCAATGCACTAACAGCACTTGAGGAAGCTTCTGGATCAGCCGAAGATGAGACTTCCCACACTGGCATCCACTCGGCCTGAGCTGCATTGATTTGTCTGTGGGTGACTAGGCAGATGAGAAAGATGTGGACCCTGTCCAAGAGGAAAATTCGGTGGTCATCATGTGGGCAATAGGGCTAGTTGGGTCAACCAGGAGCCTGTGCTGTTTCCAGATGGCTCAGCTCTGTATCTGCAGCAGACAGCTCACACGAGGGTCAAGCATGGTGTCCCACTTAAAGAGGCTCCTAGGGTATTAATTGACTTGGTTTAAGAGACACCCTGTAAAATGCTCCTTTGAAAATGATTTCACTAGCACCTAACCACAGTGTATCTTTGGTTTGCTGTGCGGGGCTGGGCTCCTCATCGCCTGACCACTGGCCTCACTCGTATCCCCTCTCCGGCTCTCTCACTTGTTTCTCAGTGTTAGAATCATTGTTAAGGGTTTTTGACCACTTATTTAAATTATGGTGTGTATAGGTCTACCAAAAACATGATTTCTGATGACACAAGACTAAAATTAAAAAAGGGGCAAAGAGCCAAACAGATAATTGTGTGCCTGTTAAGGGAACCGAATATTCCATTAACCCAACTATTTCGCTATGAAAACTTATCTCAAATAACCTTGTCTAGATGCACGCTTTCTTTGATGTAGACAGGTGGCCTGTCTGCTGTTTCTTGCTCTTCTTGTATCACGGACTCACGATAAGCAGTCTTTGGGGCTGGGACCTTATGCCAGGTATGAATGTGAGAAACTTCAGTCACTATTAACCCGTCCCCACCTGATACCAGCTGAACTCGGATGAGCCTCTCTCAGAATAAAGGGGAAGTTCTTGTGCATGCTGTGAGGGCATTGTCTGGTGAACACGACCATCTTATGGAGTTTGCCCCAGGGTCTCTTAGGAGACTTAGCAAGCTTCCCGCAGAAGGGCTGCTCTTACAGTCTTGATGAGAGGTGGGAGCAGAGCTATTACCAGTTCTGTCTTCTACGAGACTGCTGAGCTGACTTGTTTCGGCTTTGTGTGGGCTGTAGATTTGGCCTGAAATTTAGCCTCTGCCTAGCTTTGTTCTTTTTTTAAGAAATTAAAGGGCAGCTAGTTGCGATTCTGCCCTCTTCCCTCCACTGGCCAGAGGCTGTTTGGAAGATCACAAATGAAGAGCAGATTTCGACTGTGTTTGAAGGGGCAGGCAGCATTGAGTTCTCATGGCTGGGAAGGGGTTTTGCTGGGATGTGGTAATGGACACTGGAGGAGTCCTGGGTACCTGGCTTTGAACTGGACACTGCCACTGAACAGTTGAGTGCTTTGGGGCGAATTCGATAAACTTTAGCATCCAAGTCTCTTCATCTGGAAAATGGGGTAATAGCATCTATGATGCAGGGCTAATAAGGATTAAATTAAGCAAAGAATGTGAAAGCACCTAGACAATGCTCGTGAGTAATGTTCAGTAGTCATTTGTAGGCTGGAAGTCAAAGAGAAGGATTCAGCCTGGGCGTTTTTCTCTCCGTCTCCACTGAGTTGGAGCAGATGAGTATTAAATTCTGTTTATTATTGTTGTTTTTCAATAATTACCAGCTTGGATTCTAAACTCTGACTCTGGGGAAGAAACTGGATACTTATTTTTTCATGGAGATGGTGGGCATCAGGAAATGGGAAGGTCTATATTAATAGGAAACCTTCAAATTGAGCCTCATGCCGAGCTGGCTTCAAGCCACAGCACACATAAGGGGTGGCCTTACAGGACATTTCTATACTATGCCTTGATGCCTGGCATGTAGGAGACGCTGGAAGAAATGTCTCTCTGCAGATTGTTTACCAGATAACACAGCTGTGTGAAAGGGTGCCCACTCCTACAGTTCTTAAGTGTTTCTGCAGGTATCTACTGATCATTGCCACAGAAAGCATTGGCCTTGGGCATCTAGGGGCTTTGGTGTGTGTGTGTGTGTGTGTGTGTGTGTGTGTGTGTGTGTGTACTTACTTTGATGAGACCTTGTGGGTCTGCCTCTTGCTAAATTGTTTAGCTGTTGTGGATAGTGCAAGTCATTTCTAAAGACCAGGCTGAATAGTCCTTGCTGTTAATGAAACATCCAGGGTTCTAACCTAGTGTTCAGAGGAGAGAATTCAGGGGATCTAGGAACTCCGATGCAGAAGAAATGACATTATTATTTTTAGTAACTTTCAATTATAATTTAATATATCTCACAATATGAATATAGGCAAAATTCTCTATTAGTATTAGCTATGACCGTGATTATTCCCAAGAAAAATCATTAACATTTTTATATCACATTGTACTTGGTATAGATGTATTGACATCTGAAATCACAGAGGTGATTAGATGTGTGGCAGATATGAAGCACATATTTTAATATCACACATTCAGCAAAGTTGAGAAGAGACTCACAAACCTCAGCAGACTGCACAAAAGGCTCATGGAGAAAGAAAGGGGGAGAGGAACTAGGGGGGAGTATTCTCTTGCACAGGAAATGACTGTCAAGTAGATCAGCTGATTCATATTCTTCACTCCAACAGGGGAGTGCGTTTTTTCCTGCTTATGGACCTAGAGTTGTGGTTATACTCAGGCACAGGGCGTAGTGAAGATAGTAACAATAATGCCGGTGTTAGTGAATGCTGTTTGCTGAGTGTTTGCTGTAGGACAGGGAGGAGGGGGTTGTCTCCTGCTATGTTCAATGTTATATTGTACTTCATTCTCTAATCCATCTGAGAAAGCAAGATCATGGGGGGCATTCAGGGGCAGGAAAGATCACTCCACCCTCAGTGGTGATAGAGTCTTGGTGGGGTAAATTTCAAAAGTGGGGCTTATGTCTTGGAGATGGCCATCATTAGAGAAGACTTATGTGGTTACATAGGTGGGGGCTGTGTTCCAGAGGCTCTGTGCTTAAGAAACCTATTTGGTTTAATACCCTGTTCCTAAGCTATGGATCTGCTTAATTCTCTCTCTCTTCCTCTCTCTCTCTCTCTCTTCCCTCCCTCTCCCTTTCTCCCTCTCTCTCCACTGCATAGCTAGGGCTGACTTGGGACTCACTATGTAGTCCAGGCTGGCTCACACTCCTTATCCTCTGTGTCTGTATCTCAAGTGCTGGTATTGCAAGCCTGTGCCATGATACCTAGCTCAGCATTCTTAATAAGGTTTGAACAAGAGGCTCTGCTGTTGTATTTGCTCTGAGTCCTACATTCTGGAGCTTATGTTGCTTTTCACCCAGGTGAGGTTTTTGAAATATGTGACAATTCTTGGGGCCTAGCCATCTGGGAAGTTGTTTTGGAGGATCTCTGCACGTGTTCATTTTATTCATAAACTAACCCTGGTATAAAGCTGAGACTTGGGTCAGAAGGGGGAAGATGGAGTTGTGGCGTGGGTGAGTTCTTGTTTTGTTTGTACACTGAGAGTTTTCTCTGAAATAATCGTGGGATGGGCCAAGTCATTATTACTGTGTCAGGATTTAATTCCCAGGAAAGCCTTTGTGGGATTGAGGTGCTCGCCTCCATGGTGGGTTTCCATTCTTGAATTTCCTGAGAGCTTGTTGTGTACATAGATGTACATAGGAGAAGCAGAGGTGTGTTCTGGAGGGAAAATGAGACCCAGTGTGCCATGGGGCCAGATTCTTGTAGGAAGAGTTTTAGAAGGACCTTGGGTTGCTTACCTCTATCATTGAAGAGTTATCTAAAGAAAATGAAAGCTACATTGCTACTTTTCTTTTCTTCTTTTGTTTTTTTTGAGACAAAGTTTCTCAGTAGCTTTGGAGCCTGTGCTGGAACTAGCTTTAGTAGACCAGGCTGGCCTCAAACTCACAGAGATCCACCTGCCTCTGCCTTCTGAATGCTGGGCATTAAAGGCATGTACCACTACTGCCTGGGCCAAGAAAGCTATGTTTTCTTAAGAAGTCATCATTAAATTTGCAAGGAAATTTAGATGTTATTTGCATCTGAAACTGTAAAGACGATGATAGAATCTTACATGCTTCTCCGGGGTTTCCAGGTTGAGTTGGAGACCTACCAGGCTTGGCTCCTCTGAAGGGGAGGGGAGGCTTTGCTGGTTCTCTTTAGGTAGAAGTTAGGCTCCCAACAGACACACCCAGTCTCTTTCAGTGCTATGGTGTTCTTGGCAATTGCAGGTCTTCCCTCAGACTTCTGGTGACCTCCAAAGGGGCTATAAATCTTCCTTAATTTCCATCGGTGTTTCCTGCTATTATTAATGCTATTTTATTAAGGCTAATAAGTCTGAGGTGGCTTCAGGCAGCCACTTCAACACCTGAGTCAATCTGGGGCTTTCAACAGAAAGGCAGACTGAAGGGTTTGGTGTTGGGGATTGAACCAAAGGGCTCTCACATGCTCAATCGTGCAGTGCCGCTCGGGGATATCTTCAGTGTCTCCTCCACCCAGACTTAAGTTTTCGTGAATATGTTTTGGGGGCCATGAGTCAGCATCCTTGTAGGATATAGGCTCATGTTCACTGAAGGACTCAAGGACACCCTTTCTTCTGGAGCACAGGATGATCAGTTCATTTCCCCCTGGCATTTAGGGTGAAAATTCAAGGAGACATCCTGAGATTTTTTTTCTTTTTTATTTGTTTGTTTTTGAGACAGGGTTTCTCTGTGTAACAGCCTTAGCTATCCTGGAACTAGCTCTGCAGACCAGTCTGTCCTTGAACTCACACTCAGGTACTTTTAAATGGAAAGTATGAGGTCCTAGAAGAGACTCTCTGTTCTTTAGTGACAGAAAGACCCATTTTCAAAGCTACAAGGAACCATGCTGCTTTCCCCACCCTTTCCAATACCCAATATGCTTATAATACCTCGTCTGTTTAGGAGATCAATGGGTAAATTCTTTTAATTTCAATATGTCTTTTCTTTTGTAAAATGGAGATATTAGTAGCTATGTTTAGCATTCTCATGAGGATTCCAGGAGATAATTCATGTACAGTTCGGCTCCATTCAGACTAGGCAATAAAACACTTGATAAATATGAACTGCCTTCCCTGTCTTAGTTTTTACTATTGTTTTGTAATTATACAATTTGTGAGATTTCATATTGGTGGTTGTTGGCTTGACATTTTGACGTTTTCCCCAAAAGAAACTTGACTCTTGAATTGGTCAAATCCATTGTCCTAGTCCATCCCAACCCCTCCTCGCCTCCAGTCCCCACCCCTTACCTCCCTCCACCCTTCCCGCATTCCTGTGCAGTTGGTCTTATTTATTTTTCAGTCAACTAAGGGTGTTGTTAAATGTCTTCTTTTTCTGCTGCCTGGTTTGATGTGAGGCGCTCCACTCCCTGCCCTGCTCACGACAAGAATGCCTGGGAGTGCTCAGCCAACCATGTCCCACCCCTACTGGATCACCCTGTCCTTAACTCTCAGAGGAGAAGGCACAAGCCCTGCCTGTTCCACAGTTTCTCCCCACTGCCCTCTGACCCTTTAAGCCCCTGGTGATAATGGGTCTGTGGGGGAAAAGGCGTTTGGGGGAGGACGCTTACTGCCCATGACTATGCTTAAAAAGAATATGAAGCTGCTTCCTCTGATGGTGCTGAAGGCTGGGTGACGAAGCTGTGAAGCCACCGGCTAATTGATGTTGTTCATCGTTTTTGTTGGAGTGATTTGTTTAGTACTTTGTGGCCCTTTTGGGCCTTGTCTCATCATGTGCTATTTACAAACTAATGAGGAATGAGAGCACCATGTTATTTGGATTAGAGAAGAAATCACGCCTTGAGCTTCACAGGTCCTCTTCCTCCCAGGACCTCAAAGCGCTTGGTAGAGCATGGGTGAGCTTTTCCAACCTGGTTTGCTATAGGTATGGCTAGACTCATTTCTGAGATAGAAAAAGCCATGGTCTAGGAACTAGAACTTTTCATCCAGACTAGATATTGGGCATCTGTGGGAGCAGCTGAACTGAGCCTGGGGATGTGTATGCTAAGTCTCCACTTTTGGTCTCCATCTCCTCCCCAAATACCCTGGCTTACAGAGTCAACCATTTGAAGAGTGGTTTGGGATTGGAGCATCACCCATCCGTCCCTTCTCCACCCTTGTTCATCTCTTTTCTGATCTGAACCCAGGCTGGCTGGAGGCTGGCCATATCATTCTGCAGACCTTGGACACCTGCAGTGCCCTTGTAAACCAGTCAATGGAAAAGTACAAAGTCTTCTGGCTCTTGGGCCCTGCCTGCTCCCAGCTCCCACTGGCCTATTTGATTCCTCCTTTTCTTCCGAGGGAGCGGGAGGATAGCCTCAAAACCGAAAGTACAGGGTTTTCTCTGGAAAAACAAATTGCTATGGAGATGAGACAAACCAGCTCAGGCTGTCTGGGCGGATGCCTTTCTTTGCTTTTTTTCTGTTTATTTTCTAACAAATCAATGCTTAACTGCATTGTTATCGGAGTAGAGCAACAGGTGCAAGAAAATAATCCCGCTGCCAACTCAAATGAAGAGGGAGGGCTTATCCCCTCTGGGAGGTATTCAGAAGACAACAGAAGCCCCTGCCAACAACTGAATTAGCAGCTCTGTGGACGGTGGGTTCTATGTTAACAACCCATTCCTAACCCTCTGACACATAAACACGCCATTGTCTTGGGAAGAGAGTTTCAGCCATGCAGACAGCCGGCTGCTTTATTCTGCCCCAAGTGGAGATTGGTTTTGGCCAAGGTGGCTTTGTGAAACTCAGAGGAATTATCCTGTGCCAACTCCATGTCTTAGTGAGGGTTTTCTCAGAGGCCAAGGGGATGGAGTTGTTGCTGAGAAGAGGAACTGGCCTGCCTTTTAAATTAGTTGAAATTCTCTCTGTGGCTACTTCTCCCCAAATACCAGAGAGGGTTGCCTGGCATTCTCTGCTCCCACTCCATAACCGAGGAGATGAACGAGCTCAGGGGACTCTGGAAAGATCTGTTTTTGTTTTGGAAGTGTGTCTTGGCTGATAATCTCTTAGTGCTGTGTGGCATCCATGTTTTTTTTTTTTTCGCTACCTTTGTTTCCCCAGCACCAAGCAGGATGCAGTGCATCTAGTATAGATGTTAATTGGAAGGGACCAGTACATATTTGTAATAGTTGAACAAGCATTTCTCAGAGATGGTTTCTTTCCTCTGAAGGCTGATTCATCAGTTTTGAAAGGGTGTAAGGCTTAACACTTAGGCGGTTAAATAATCTTTTAAAAGTGGAGGTGGGGCTAGGTCAAGTCAAGGGTCACCGAACCAGTCACAAGATTCTTTTGAAGCAACACAACAACAAACAAACATAAGGGACACCTGGAAATGCTGGGTCCTGGGGTCAGAGTATCTACTTAGTCTTTATTTATGAGTAACTAGATACTGTTGGATTTGACAGTTTGGGGGTCCTGAGCATCAGAGGCTGGCCTGTGTCGTGTTGACAAACAATACAGTAGTAGGTTCTCCATAGACATATTGGGTCTTGAATTCTCCTGCTGGAATCTTTTGTCTCTTTGGCTTTATAAGGACTATTTTCTTGTTTGAGGCTTTTCCGTCAAGGCTGATATCTCTAGAAGTTAGTTACCTGTGGTAGAAATTGATGTAAGAGCGGGTAAGAGAGTCTACAGACCAGACATTTTCAGCTGTGAGAATGCTCAAGGATTCTAACAGAGGGGCTTGGGAATACAGGTTTTGGTTTGGAGGTTTGGGTTTTCATTCCTTCCTTGGGTGGTGAGCATGCCTTGGGGTATCTGCTCCACTTGAGAGTCAGTCCCAGTTTCTCAAGGGAATTTGGAAGGTGATTGTTGTAGCAGTCATGGGGTGTTCTAGTCTCCCCATCTGTCAAGGTCCATTCAAAACTGCAGTAGGAATGAGGTTGTGTCTTTACTATATGTCCTTCATCAAGCTTTAAAGTCCAGAGGGGGCCATAGCAAGGAGACATATTTTTGAGGTTCAGAGGTAGTAAGGAAAAGAGTGAATTCTTAGAAATGATCATCCTAGGATATAACATGGTTCCTACTTCAGATGCCACTCAAGAGAGACAGTGAAGCCTTTCCTGGTCCCAGTGGGATGCACCAAGGCGACACTCAAGCCAGGTAAGAGAACAGGGCTAAAATCTCACAAAACCTTTCAGGGATGGCGGGCACCAGCCTTAGCTCTGCTAACCTGTTTCTAGCATAAAGCTTTCTTAAAATTTTAATCTCATGTAAATGTGGAGGTTTATTATGTGTTTTATACTAACTAAAATGTTATCCATGATAACTATACTGGTGTCAATTGATCTGTAGGCATCAGCAGCTGCTCCTTTGAGGCACTGTAGTCCATGGGACAGAGGTGTGGTAGCAGAAGCATGTGCACATTTTTGGTAGAAAGAGAACAATTGCTCCTCTTGAAGTCTCAAAGGCTCTGTGATCTTTTGAGATTTAATCTAGTTTATAATATCCGGATGAAATTGACAGAGGCCCTGTGGGTTATTCCAGGTAATCTTGTTTTGATCAGTTTTGGTGCCTGCCACTGTCAGTATGTGCCATCTTGTCTGGTTCTGGCACCGAGGCCGATAGGGATCAGCACGATATCTCTATTTCCCAGTGGCCTACAGCCAAAAAGGTGTCTTGACCATAGAGCCAACCTCACCCTCCCCATATTGATATTATTGATCATGAAAACACTCAGTATCCCAGGAATATGCTTCAGATGTTGTCCCTGGAAACAAGAAATGTCTGTCTCAAAACATAGTAGGAAGATAGGAAGTTAGCTATGACATAACTAAAGAGGGACAGATACATTCTCCAAACTTGATTCATGTTTTGATTCCTTTGTAAAAGCACAAATTATGGTCTGTATTCTATTCAACTACATTTCACAGGACCATGTGTTTTCTCTTCTCCTGCTTGGGAGTAGTCCTTTGAAAGAACAGTCAGATTGAAACAGGAAGTCAGAAAACTGTTGCGACATCTTTAGCACAAATGCTGTGAATTCACCTGCTGGCAATTTTGAGTAAGGATGGAGAAGGTATGGCTGTTGCCGTCACAGAACATGTAATTATTTAAAAGGCTTAATTGCTTTCCTGGCTTGAGAAATAAATGTGTCCCATGGCAACCATTTCTGTGACAGTGTGAAGAGTATGTGGTTGACTGAAGAAGAAGAGAGCTGTGGAGGAGTTACACTGTGGCCTTCACTTGCAGTTCCTGGGGCTGAGGACAGGGAATACAGACACTCACCCTGATGAGAATCTGCTCCATAGTACTGGCTGTTCTTAGAACACTTTTCACCATTGATAGGAGCGAATTATACCCTTTGGCCTGGGATCTAATTCAGGGACAGCACCGATAATTATGGGCCAACTTATTTCTCAAATATTAAGTTGAAAATAATTCCAGGCATTATCAAGGGGGTTATGTATATTATGAGGCAGTTCAGTGGTATCAGAAATGTTGTGGCCACATATGGAATGGTACTGTGGGTGCAAATGAGTTGAGGGGTTCTCTAGACTCTTCTGAGCATTGTTGTTAAACTGATGTTGAATTTTCAGTTAGTTACAATCTTGTTGAGCCCCGTGATCTTGAACAAGTTGCTGGACTGCTGCTCTAAGCCTCAGTAGGTCACCTGCTAGATGGCATAATGCCTCAGGGAGTTATGGAAATTCTCAGCCTCCACCTCAGATAATGTTTTCAAGACCTTTAGCACATAGCTGGCACATTTTAAATATTCCCAAAGTCTTAGTCACTATAATACAATAAAAATGGCAAATTCTGCAGCATTTGGTGTTTTCTGGGAGTACTACCACTGAGCAAAAGGAAAACCCACTTCTCCTCAGCAAGTCCATGTTTGCCTTGCCTGCCTTTTCTGGTTCTCTGCAAGCTCTACAAGAGGGGCCAGTGGAGTGGACTTTGGTCTTGTTAGGAGTCCTGAGGCTGGGAGAACTTCCTGTATCATACAGGGCTTCATTACCCTCTCAGAATCCCAAAGCTGTCTCCTTCTGTTCTTTTTCTGTCCCTATACCCCAAGTTTCAGAGCCCAATCTTTGCAGTCCTTGAGTATCCCTGTATTAAGGGACCCGACAGTGCAGAGAACCCTGTGGTCATGCTTTGTTACAGCCGTGCTGCTCTCCCCATCACTATTGTCCCAGCATAGCAGCCATGAGCTGTGAGCAATGCAAAACCTGTGGTCACATAGAGCTTGGGAATGCGTGCCCTTCCGCTGGGCTTGGCAGCCTCAGGCACTATGTGGTTGAGGAGAGGTAAGGGACCTGGTGGGATGGACTGGTGGTTTCCAGTCCTCCAAGCAAGAATAACACAACTTCTGCAGGCAGTCCAACTGCTGACTGTGCAGATGTGGACCAGTGGTGCATCCACTGGGCAGCCCCAGGTCCCAGGCTTGGGACAGCACAGGAACATGGAGAACAAGCTTGATTAAGGCTTGGCTGCTCTGGCAGCTGGAACTGGAGAATTGTGCAGATGACAGAGATCTGAGGCTTTGCTTGAAATGAATTTGGTTCTCAGTTTTCTCCTTGGAGGTTCAAAAATGACGAGGCTGATGATTGCTGTTAATGTTATCATTATACAAGGCGCCTGATGTTTATAAAGTATTATGTGTTCAAAACTTTCCTAAGCACGTATTACTTGTCACTTCGTTTTTTTTTTTTTCCACTCAAAAATCCTTTTCAGAATATCCTCACATCATAAGTGGAGAAACTGTGGTCTGGAGAAGTTAAATAATGTATATGAATTTGCCCTGTTGATAATCTGACAAAGCTAGGACTTCAAATATGGCCACCAGACACTATAGCCAATGGTTCCTAGACTCTTGACACTCTTTTGCTTCTGAGGAGTCTATCCCAAAGCCAGCCAATTTCCAGCCTAAAGAGAGATTGCTGAGTCAATCCTATCTTAAGAGCTAATGAGCATTGAACAGTGACAACATGCATAATGCTTGAGTCTGCTCTAGCCTTTCTTATTTCCTCTTGTGACCTCGACTTTTTGTCATATGGGAAAGTGAGGCTGTAAATAAGGTAGTACTTCTCAATAATCAACATGGCTATAAAAATCTCAGCCGTTGTGGTACATGTCATGGTCCTTGGCATTTAAAGACTATCCTGCAAACCAGGCAAATTGAAATGAGTTGAAATCTTCTGATATTCATGAAATGTCCTTTAAGCTCAGATCTGGGGTGAGACAGTCTCTGTGGCTAGACCTTTCCTTCTCCCATGTACAACGAAAATCTAAGACTTAAATTTTAGAGTCAGGTTTTCTCCTCTATATATTTTTCTCAAGTGGTCCAGTCTGTATGGTGACTGGGCTGCCCTTCTTCTGGAAGAGAAGGGAGCCTTTGATGAAGGCCTAGACGAAGAGTGGTCCCAGGGCATTGTGGAAACTCAGGAGTAGCCTCTGTCTTAGCATTTTAGGATGTTGTGTTGTTTACCTTAAATCACTCATTAAGACAGCAATGGACACAGGAGTCTGTCTCTCCTGCAAGGATAAGACGATGATGACCCCCTTCTGTAGAATTAAGTTCTGGGTTGGCTATTCCTAATGGCCCATGATTCTCAGAGAAGCTGACAGTTCATTACTTGTAGGGAACTTGTTGCTGATTGTCCAATAGGTCCCAACTAGTCCCAACTAGTCACCTAGCGTGAGGCAGTTGTCTGGGTTTTTCTCTGAGGGTAACATGGCTGAACCCTTTTCTTTAGGTAAAATACTGATTTTTGTTCCCTAAACTGTCATGCTTATCAACTTCTGCACAGAGTTGTATCATTTTGGGTAAATAAAAAATTCTAGATTATCAATAAGAACACAGCTGAATATTCTCCTCTCTCATTATCCATACCCATGAAAAAGGGATAAGAGACTGAAGATTCCTTTTTTTAAATCCCTATATAATTTACATTTTATTTCACTCCTAGGGTATGAAATAAAATTTACTGTGTTATACTATAGTTTTTAATAGGCCAAGCCATAATTTATATTTTCATCTCCAGGTAAATGTACTCTAGAACCAGGCTGTGCCTAGGGTACCTGGTGCTTCTTCTCAACCACTGATTAGCAATGGCTTTGTGTGCCGGGCTTGGTTCTGTAAGCTCACCAGTCCCTGTTGTGTTTAATCCTCAGTGAGCCCATGTAGCCAGGACAGATGCTGCCTGATACTCAGGAGAGGAAAGAACAAATTAGAAAGGTTTAGGTCCAGCCCAAGGAAGGTTCCATTCCAGCAGAAGCAGAGCTGCACCAGCTGTCGTCTCCACAGGCTTTAGTTTGAACCATAGTTCTCAGCCAGGGGTGACTTTGCTCTAGGGGACACATAGGAGAGATAGATAGATGATAGATAGATAGATGATAGATAGATAGAGCGAGTTTCTGGCATGTGAGATCTAGTGGGTAGAAGCCGTGGGTGCTGCTGGATACCCTACCTGTGTGTGACAACTTCCACACCAAAGAATTTTCCAGCTCTTTCTAAATTCCCGTGTTTGTTACAACAGTATCGATAGTGCCCAAGATATGGTCCATTGAAAGATGAATGGGTAAAGAAAATGAGGTACATATATGCACTAGACTAATATTCAGCCATGAAGTGAATGAAATCTTGTTATTTGTGGCAATGGGGATGAAACTGGAGGGCATCATGATGAATAACAAGCCAGACATAGAAAGACAAACACTGTGCACTTACTCCTACTCCTTGATGGCAGGCTAAATAATGATCTCATAGAAGAAGAGAGAATAGTGGACGTTAGAGGCCAGGAAGGTGGAGAGAGAGGGGGTACAGAAAAAAGGGTGATAGGTAGCAAAATACAATTAGAGGAAGAATTAGTGCTAGTGTTTTTCCAGAACAATAGTGTAATCACAGTCTGCATTCAATATATATTTCAAAACAGCTGGGACAAAAATATTCCAAACACAAGCAAATGACATGCCAGAAATGAAAAAATATTGATCATATATTGTATACATACATGCATGTGTGAGTTGCCAAACTGTGCCCTCCAAAATATGCACACATACTAGGCCTTAATTTGACATTTCAAGAAAGAATTATTTAGCCCCAAGTTTTGATTGTAGGGATGTGAAGAAATTGCAATTAGCCACATGGCATGATAAGGATCTGGTCTTGGTGCCTCCACCATGACTCCTGACAGCTCCATCAGCATCCCTCAAGCTGAGGATGAAGAGAAGTGAGCCCTTTCTTCAGCTTGCTTCATACACATTGCATAGAATGTCGCTCTTAGCCTCTGATGTGTGGAGCCAGTCCCAGCAGAGGTGAAACGTGTTGTAGCAATGCCTTGACTTCTACTGTGTACAGAAATGGCTACTTTTATATTGGGGTGTGGACATGCCATGCACTGTACTGGACACTTCTAAAGTCACTGTGCTATCCTCAGAACAGCTCTTCCTTATGCTTAGTCAATCAGAGTCCCTCATCTCTCACTCCCATCATCCTGGGCTGGGAATGAGGAATAGATTCAAAGTCACAGAGCTCGGAAATGAGCCTGGAACCTACCTGGAGTCCTGCAGACTCTAGCTAGACTCGACTGACTACTTGTTTTTTAAGGAAAGCTTTGCTGAAGGTTAAGTAGGGAGCTGAAAACAAGTCCTAAATATTTCTTGCTTCTCCTTTTAATTAAAAGGGTAGCTCTTTACACCCCATAAAGCAATCAGTATACAGCATGGAAAGTCTATATTAGTATATGGGGGTGTGGGTACGTTGGTCATAATAGGACTTTTTTATAGTTCTCAAGGCACATTTATTATCCATTATCTCATTTGATCTCCTCAACCATCCTGAGAGTCTGTTGGAGGACAAATGTCTGCATTTTATATTTGAAAAGCTGGGTCTGGAAGGGAGTAGTAGGCTTGTCCAAAGGCCTTGGCTAACCTAGTCTATCCAAGGTGTCTCTTACGGCTCCTGCAGTTGCTGTCAGTGTCCAGGGCCGGTTCTACTTACAAGCCTGGGGGAGCTCCCGTGAACTCTGACTCACTAAGGGTTAAGCCACATAAACTCTTTTATGAGTGGTAACCATTTAATGGGCCCTGTAAAAAGGGCCCCTCACTATGCTGCCTGCTTTCCCCTGGAAAGGGGGTGCTGGCAGGGAGGAGGGCTTGGGAGGGGGTACAGGGTAGAAGGTGACAGGACAGCTGAGACTCTGACATCCTAAAGGCTTCTCTGTGAGTTGGGAATAGTTAGGGAAGTTTCCAGGAGGTTGCGTTGAGAAATTACGCCTGCCCCAAGGAAAGGAGCCCAGCTAGAACCTGAGCTCTGGCCTGAGACACCTACCAAATTCCTGTTTTAAATGTCCTTATCCTTCTTCTTATTAAAAAATTTAGATTTATTCATTTTGCTTGTTTTATGTGTATGAGTGTTCTGCCTACATGTAGGTATGTGTCCCTGTGTGTGCCTGGTGCCCAAGGAGATGAGGACATCACATTCCCTGGGTCTGGAATTAGGGATTATTGTGATCTACCGGGTGGGTGGGAACTGAAGCCAAGTCCCCTGCAAAAGTGACAAGTATCTCACTGACAGAGCCGCTTCTTTAGTGCCAGCTCTTATTAGGACCTCGGAAGATCTTGACATGTATAGTGCCAGATAATTCTTCTCAGGCTTTGAGCTTCATGATATTCCCATTTTGCAGTGGAGAAAGTGGGGCTCAGGAAATTCGGGGCCAGACAGATACAGAACTTAGCATCATCTACAGTGAGTGGAGGGACTAGAGTTTCAGTTCCTTCCGCAACTCAGAAGAATGGGGCTAGCCCTCAAACGATCTGCCCCATACCTATGCCTTTTCTTAGAAAGTGGAGAACAAAACCCCAAACTGGCTAAAAGAGAGGCTCCTACTGAATCCTGCAGGTCTTATCCTCACCAACATACCCACTTTGAAGCAGCCCTGCAGGCAAGTTCTTGGACCTGGTGGTGGGAGGCCTGTCCTCCGAGCCTGCAGGACTGCTCTCTCGAGCAGGGCTGGGCTCTGAGCTTCAGTCCTCTTGGGGTTAAACAATAACCTTTCCACTGCTTGTGGGTGAGCAAATGCTGCCAAGGAAGAAACCCAGCCTTGAGCAAACATGAGCCAGGGCCGGGCCCTGTCCCTCCCCAGCTGCCAAGTCCCCCATGGAAGAATTAGCTTAGGGGGATTGTTTTAAAAAGCCTGATGTGAAAATGCCTCCACTACTGTGTGAAAGGAAGGGTTGGCCTGATTGGTTTTTCTTCCCTCAAGGTGAGAACAAAAAAGTTTGCTAGAAGGGGGCTCAAGAATCAGGTTTACTTTTTTAGACTGAGAAATGAAGGCCCAGGGTTGTTTGGAGTCCAGCTTACCCACAGAGGTGGCATTTTCCCCTTAGTTGTTAGACTTTGTGCCAAGTGCTGCAAGTATAGAAATGTGTTTGTCTCTAACTAGTGTTCAGGCTAGATGTGATCATCTGCATTTTCACATGGGGGAACCAAGGGCTAAGAGATGTGGAGTAACCCATGTGAGCTAGCACTCACGATAGCTAGCAAGTGGGAGAGTGTGCAGGAATCCCAGCTCTTCTGGTTTCAAAGCTCTCATGCTGGCAGGATGGAGGCCCAAGCTCTCCTTGAGCCCTCCCGAGCCTCCCTTCACTGACTTGATTGTCTGTCATTTCTACTCCGCCTTCCTTTCTTCCCTTTGCACTCATGCTGGGTGCAAGCCTTCATGGTCACCCGGCAGCAGTGATGAAGAGGCCAACAATTACAAGTGGTGTCTAGCCCAGCTGAGCCCCCAAGTGCTGCTCTGTTCTCAGACTCTATAGATAGCACCTAGCCCTTCATCAGGGTGATAAGTATGAATGTATAATTATATTATATACTTTCCCAAGATTATATATCTTTTCTCTCAGGTTCTACATAGAACCAACCAGTTAGGTGTGTGTGTGTGTGTGTGTGTATGGAACTACTCTGAGGGGACCATTCCAATCTGTTGACATGGGTGACACCTAAGGATACAAAATTTCCTTCAAATAGGACAAAAAAAAAGCACCATGATCTGTGGTTTTCCATACATCACCATTTTATAAAGAACAGGAACATTGCTTCTCAGGCCTTTTGGCTAAGATCAAGTGTGAAGAATGAGAGACTTTTACAGCCTCGCTATGTTCAGAAAAAAAAAAACAAAACAAAAAAACCCTGCTCTCGTTCTGATGATTGCACACATTCCCAGACTCTGACCTGTAGTGTAGAGGGTATCCATTTTGGGGGCAGACACATCATAAATGCCAGGGAATTTTTCTGAGATGTAAAATGGCTACATTGTCCCAATGTTCTAGGTGGGTTGTGAATGAAAAGTGTTCTCCTGGGTCCCACAATTCAGAATCTGAGGAAGCCACCTTGAGCATGGCTTCAAGGCCTGTTGAATTTTCTAGGTCTTCATCAGAAAAAAAAAAAAACTAGCCATAACTTTTTAGCAGAACATAACATCTTAGTTTTCTGTACCCAAAAGATGAAGTGTCAGTCACAGAAATCAAAGGATTCCTAATCTTAGCCCAAAGCCAAAAGGCTTAAAAAGCCCTACTAAGGCCTTTAATCCCAACACTTGGGAGGCAGAGGCAGGAGGATCTCTGTGAGCTCGAGGCCAGCCTGGTCTCCAGAGTGAGTTCTAAGATATCTGGGTGCTGTTACACAGAGAAACCTTGTCTCAAAAAAAAAAAAAGAAAGAAAGAAAGAAAGACAAAAACGAAGAAAGCTTTACTAAGATATGATGAGCAGTTCACTTCAAGGAGGACTCGACACTGAGGAAGCCTTCCTATGTCCCCAAGCTTGGGGGCCACTTATGTGAGGACTCACAGTGGCGTCTCTTAGGGACTGGGCCTGAGATTTCACTGATCGCGATTCCACTGCAAATACAATCTTTCTGGCATTTTCACTTTTGTGAAGCACTTGGACACTGGCCAGGCTCGCCCTGTGAGCAGGTATTGTGTTTTCTTCCCTGCTTCGTTTCTGATCAGAGATTATTCATTTATGAATGGGTGGCTATAAAAACTTGCCTCATGCATATGAAAATTGAACCTGGAAAATTTTAATTGCCATGAGTTTTGCTTTTACTGAAAGGGCTGTGGCAATGGGTGGAAGGACACGTTCCTTCCTCCCTCTCTTTCTTTCTGTCTTCCTTTCTTAATGAACTCCATGATGTGGACTCTCCAGTGAGTGTCTAAGGGGCGCTGATTAGATGACTGTTTGATCCCTTGCAGATCATGATTCTGGAAGGAAGTGGTGTAATGAATCTCAACCCAGCCAACAACCTTCTCCACCAGCAGCCAGCCTGGACGGACAGCTACCCCACATGCAATGGTAAGGGCCCTGCAGCTGTTGGTTGTTGGTGGCACTGCCCTTGTCTGTCATCTGCTGGTCTGACTTCTTTTCCAACTTAATGCCTGAAAAGTAGAGGTTTTACTCAGTGATGACATGGAGGCTAGGGACAAATCTCACTCTCTCTTTCCCTCTCTTTCTCCCTCCCTCCGTCCCTCCCTCCTTTTCTCCAGGTAATTCAGTGCTTTGTTTATCACAGACTCTATCACTGATTCATACTTTCTTATATGAGAAAACTTTCAATGCTGTTTGCTCTGTAGTCCTCCAGGCCCCTATGCCAAAGCCCATTTGAGAAAGAGCACTGCCTTCGCAAAATGCAAAGATTTGGGTTGGCAATAAAGGTGGTAGATAAGATGTCCTAAGGGAAGGGAGACATATTGGTGAGGTTTTCTATAGTGTTTCATTAGCATATCAAGACAGAATCATGGAGGTGAGCGCATACCTGAGTACACACATGCGTTTAACACACCACACACACGCGCGCACACACACACACACACACACACACACGCACGCACGCACACTACAGGTTAAAGAAAAAAGGGTTATAATAGTTTCAACTTTCTAGCTCATTTACCATCACGTCCCAGTTTAAGGAAGAGAGATTTGTCAGGGAACCCTGGTGCCGGCTTTCAGTGCTTTACCCTGGAACATATAGACTCCAAGCAGGAGGACCTCGTGGCAAGACTGGTATGCGATGGTTGGTGATCCAGCCTGTGGCTCCCAGGAAAGCTGAACCAGGGCATTCAGCACAGCCAGGCTGCTGGGTGTCCAATAGGGCTGGTTGAGAAAGCTCAGTGCACCCCCACCTGCGGCCAATTACCCCCTCCCCCGCCACCCAGACGCTGCTGCCCGTGTTTACCTTGACACACAGATGTGTCCTGTTAGAGAGAAGAGATTGAGAAGTAGGAGTGAGCGTAAATGGTAGGGTGACATTCTCTGCTGAGTGGCGGGTCCACGTGGCACTCCTCTTTTAATTTGGAATCCCAGCCAAGCATGACAGGAAATTTGAAACAGGTGGCCTTCCTGTTTTAAATCACTTGTCTCCTAAAACTGCTGCCCTTTCTGGACAGTTGCATATTCTGTGACAGACCTTGAACTTGCTGTGAAGACCCAGAAAAAAATAATCTTCCAAAGAGAGCAGGAAGTCTTGGCATGCCCCAGGCATCGTCTCTACTATTTGCTTTGGAGAAAAGTGGAGCAGTGGACTTAGCAGGGAGTAGAATTTAGAAGTCACTTTTATTTCCTTAGCTTGGGAGGGAGGGAGGTGTCAAGAAGACGCTGATCTTTATCAAGACTGCAGGGAAGGAGGACGCCAGATACAATGATAAACAATGGTAACAAAGACCCGGAAGCGTCCAGCATAAGCCCTGTATTGGGGGAGGGTTTCTCTAGACCTCAAGTTTTGGACCACCCCACTTCCCCTGTTGCTCTCCTGTGTAGGAGGGGCTAGAGGAACATGTCTGCTCAGCTGTAAGATGGGAGCAATGAAACTCACCTGGTGAGCAGCAGACAGCAACGACTGTCACCTTGCCTTCCTGCTCTTCTTGATTGTGAGGTCTGGAAGCAAAGGCTAGATTCTGAAGGGGGAGAAAAAGTGAGATTGCCTAAGACCCTCCCCTATCACCCTTTCCTATGCCTCCTCTAGTATGGTAGGGGGTTGGCTCTGAGGCATTCTGGGAATGGAGAGTCCTGAATGTCCCTGTCACTCCATAGTCCAGCAGCAGCAGCATGGCAAAGCTAGCTAGGAGGCCTTAGCCCAGACCTCCTGGACTGGGGTCTGCATTTAGGCAGTAGTCCCTAGTGACTGCAGTCACACTGAAGTTTTAAATAATTCAGCCAGCATGATTTTGAAGGGACAGTTAGAGGTATATTCCTTGTCAATACATTTCCTCATAGAATGCTGTCCCCTGATTAAGACTCAGCTGTGGCTTCTGGAAATTGGAGTAATTGTGACCACTCTTAGGAGACCCACAAATGATGGGACCCACTAACATTGCTTTGTGGAGGGAAAACTAACACAGTACACAAGGCTCCTCCCTCCACAGTACTCAAGGCTTCTCCCTCCTCAGTATACAAGGCTCCTCCCTCTACAGTATGCAAGGCTCCTCCCTCCACAGTATGCAAGGCTCCTCCCTCCACAGTACTCAAGGCTCCTCCCTCCACAGTACTCAAGGCTCCTCCCTCCACAGTACTCAAGGCTCCTCCCTCCACAGTATGCAAGGCTCCTCCCTCCACAGTACTCAAGGTTCCAGCCCTCTTTGAAGATACAGAAACAGTGAACAATTGCTGGGCAGGCTGGAGGAGACTCCTTTGGTGATAGCTGTTTAGGGCCACCAATACTTCTATGATGAACCCCTCACCCATGCTCCTATAAGTAATCTTAAATTAAACTCAACAACTCACCCAGCTAGACTTGGTCTGCTGGTGGTGTCCTATCTTCGGTGAGCAGACACCTGTTTGCATCTCCCCAGGAAAAGCCATGCCACAATGGTCCAGATCTGTCAAGTTCAGTTACATTGCCCGGCTTGGGCTTGCTGGGTTACAAAGTGTTTGCCTTTGACTTTGCTATTTGCCTTTCTTGGAAGAGGGCTCTCTTCCCCTTTATCTGTTTTTAGAAGACCTTGAGGAACTTCAGTTTGCAACACAGCCCTAGAGGCTGGTGCTCCCATGCCTTTGGGTCAGTTCTCCGAAGTTCTCTTAAGTGAGCACAAGGCAGCCATGTACACAGACTATTAACATATAACACGTTCAGCAATTTACCCATTAGAATGTACTCTACATCTTCATCCAAATTGCCTCACAGTACAACTATATTCCTGCATTATTTGTTCTTTAGCTGGAACTGAATCATCTTGACTAGGTAATGAGCTTCCACCACGGCTCCAAAGGTTTTATGGATATATGAAGATGAGTAAGACAGAAGGTCCATGACCTTGAACACGCAGTTTGCAAAGGACAATAAGCCAGAACTTAGGAGCCTATAAAGATAAGCAGAACATAACAGGTGCCATTGAGAGAAATCCTAAGCATGATTCCTGGAAGTTCAGTTCTCAAACTTGAGGAAGTTCAGTTGGGGAAACTGCAGCTCTGAATTCAGCTAGAGGCTAAACAGCAGCAAATGATGGGACAGAAAGGGGCCTGGGGACTAACCCGAAAAAACACACATGACCCTAGCTACTTCAAAAGCAGTTGACCAAGTGCTTCAGTGCCTGGCATGGCAGTTTCATGTCTTAGTCCAGGGAACAGTAGGAAGCTTGTGAAGGGACCTGAGCGGAGAAGGGGCATTGGAACAGGAGATGTGTCACTCAGATAAGAGCAAAGCCATCAATCAAGAAAGGAAAGCTTAATTTAAGGCTCCATTTTTGGTGGAAAATAGTCTGTATTTGATGAGTCTCAGCTTTTGTCTCTGAATCTCTGCCTCTGTCTTACTGTGGGTGTAAGAGGGGGAAAAGAAGTGGGAGAGAGAACTATGGTCAGCCATCTGCATCCCAGGGTTCCACACCAAAGACTCAGCCAACTCCAAATTTAAAAAGTGCATCTTGGGGCTAGAGAGATGGGCCTGTAACTAAAGCCCTTGCTGGGAAAGCACAAGTATCTGGGTTCAGACCCCTAGTATGTATGTGAGAGCCTGGAAGGTGTGGTGGATCACACCTGTAACTCCAGACCCCAGTACATACATGTGTGAGAGCCAGGCAGCTGTGGTGGGTCACACTGTAGTTCCAGACCCCAGTACATACGTGTGTGAGAGCCAGGCAGTTGTGATGATCACACCTGTAACTCCAGACCCCAGTACATGTGTGAGAGCCAAGCAGCTGTGGTTGGTCACACCTGTAACTCCAGACCCCAGTACATACATGTGTGAGAGCCAGGCAGATGTGGTGATCACACCTATAACTCCAGACCTCAGTACATGTGTGAGAGCCAGGCAGGTGTGGTTGATCACACCTGTAACTCCAGACCCCAGTACATACATGTGTGAGAGCCAGGCAGGTGTGGTGGGTCACATCTGTAACTTCTGCACTGGAAGGCAAAGACTGGTAGATCCCTGCATTTCCCTGGCCAGCCAGTCTGTCCGTATCAGTGAGCTCCTGGTTCAATGAAGAGAACTTGTTTCAAAACATCGGATGGAGAGCTATACCGACATTGACTTCTGGCTTTCATCCACCCACTCAGCACACATGTGCATACACTTGCATGTACACAAACATGAACACACACAGCACACATACACACACATACAATGCATCTGCATTGAGTAAATAAAAAACTTTCTCTTGTCATCATTTTCCAAACAATCTAGCATTAACATTTACACAGCATTTACATTGTTGTGGGGATTATAGTTAATCTAGAGAATATTGAATATATAGGGGAAATATGCAGGTTATATATGTGAATATGACATGTTCCATAAGGGATGTTAAGATTTTGGTATTCATGAGGTGTTCTGGCAAGGTGAATGTATTTGTATATGTACAATCAGTTAGAAAATAGATGAAATTATGGCCAACTCTTTTACTTTGGTACTTCTTTGTGAGTGGGGTGGGGAGCGAGCTCAGGGAACTTCAGGTATCATGCATTGTCTGGTATTCGCCGTCACATTAGGAAGAACATGAAGATGCCCTGCCACTACTAGGTAAAACGCCCCACATGCAAGGAACCTGCTATCCAGAACACATTCTGTATTCAGCCTCCATGGTGATGCTCGCAGGATGGAGCCTCTGGTTACGGTCTCCGTTAGATTATCACACAGTCGTGCCTCTTGTGTCTGAATCTGCCCAGGAACAAGCAGGAGCCACTCACAGGGCCATGTCCTATTTTGCAGTTTCCAGTGGCTTTTTTGGAGGCCAGTGGCATGAAATCCATCCTCAGTACTGGACCAAATACCAGGTGTGGGAATGGCTGCAGCACCTCCTGGACACCAACCAGCTGGACGCCAGCTGCATCCCTTTCCAGGAGTTTGACATCAGTGGAGAACATCTGTGCAGCATGAGCCTGCAAGAGTTTACGAGGGCAGCAGGCAATGCTGGGCAGCTGCTCTACAGTAACCTGCAGCATCTCAAGTGGAACGGTGAGTGGTGCTGGGAAGCACAGGGGCTCCACTGCTGGCCGCGCTCCCAGCTTACCATTTCCCAGGACTGGGAAGAGCAGAGAGAGGAGAGGAGAGGGGCAAAGCCTAGTGCACGGTGTGTCTAATCCCTTAGAAAAGGTGACAGAACTCCTCCTGTGCCACTTTCATTTCCAGAGACACAGAACTGGCCAAATGGCCACAGAATACTTGTCATAGTAAGATAGGCTTCTCCTTTACATGAAAAAAAAATCTTATGTATTTTATTTCATTTGACTATTTATTTATTTTGCCTGTGCGTGTATGTATCTACACCACATGTGTGCCCGGTGTCCACAGAATGCTCAGAAGAGGGTGCTAAATTCTCTGGAAGTGGAGTTATGAATGGTTACGAGTCACCATGTGGATGCTAGGGACTGAACCTGGGTCCTCTGCCAAGTTCTGCAAGATGACTCACCCTTAGGCACTGAGCCGTCTCTCCAGCCCTCTTTTCATTTTCTAACAGAGTCTAAGAACTTAATTCTCAGTCATTTATTTACTTGTTAAAAATCATCAGTAATTTAAAAAAAAACTTATTGCCCTAGAATCTTTTAATCTTAATTTTTAAAATCTTGGTCCAGTTATCCTGAGATTAGGTGGGACTATGTGTTATATAGCTGTCCCTGAACTCTCTATGTCACTCGGGTTGACCCTGAACTCAAAATCCTCTTTCCTTAGCCATCCAAGGTCTAGGGTTACAGGAATGTACCAGTGTACCCATCCCAGACCCACGTTCTTAAAGTGGGAGTACAGGGCATTTAAGAAGGCAAGTGTAACTAGATCCGTGTATCTGGATGGGAGAAGGCTGACCCCACTCTTGCTTTTCCTAAAGTACACGGGTAGGGCTGGAAAGGTGGATCAGCAGTGAAAAGCATGCACTGCTCTTGTAGGGGGCTGCATTGGTTCCCAGCACCTACATCAGGGCTTAACAATCTCCTATAAACCTTGTTTCAGGGGATCCAACACCTATGACAATCCATGCTGTACCTGTGCTTATGTGCACATACTTACACACAGAGGCACACACATAAGGACACACACAATTAAAAATAAATATTTAGAGATAGAACTATAATTAAAATATTTCTGAAAACAGAATAGTTCCTAAAACATCAAGTTTCTTTCCTTAGGTTTCTCATCTCACACACAGGAGGCAACTTTGCAAACTGTTCATGGTGACATATTACACACACATACACACACGAGATAGAGATAGAGAGAGAGAGAGAGAGAGAGAGAGAGAGAGAGAGAGAGAGAGAGAGCGCTAACCCACTGGAAAGTGAATTCATGTCTCAGTAGAGCCTGTGTCTGACAAGAAACCAGGGCTCAGTAAATGTGAGCTCTAGAGCCGTGAGGACAGCTGCCATCAGCGGGGAGTGTGGCAGTGTTGCTGGCAGCCATGGCGTCATTTTGGATGTCCTCATCTGGCACCCTGACATTCCCTTCTTCCCATTCACCTCACGGTGGTGGTTACTCATTTTTTTCTTATTGGAATCACACAAAACAAGGCTCTATTATTTAAATAGCCTTCAGGAATGACACCTTTAATTATGTGCACTCCTATGAAGCTTTGTTCTGACAGAAGACTGAGGCAGGGAGGCTTGGGAGGTGTGGTGGCCATCTTTGACCTTCCATGAATTGTTTGGTCTTACTGTTCTTGCCTCTAAGTGCCAAACGGTAGGCGATCACCCGGGGTTGTTGTTTCCATTATCTTAGTATACACAGATTCTACTAGTTTGCATTTGTTGCACATATATTTATACTGTGAATTGACTCATCAACTGTCCCTTATGGCAAAATACTGTACCCATTTTAAAGATGGGAAAACTGAAGGTCAGAAGTATGAACTACTGGTATTATAGGAGGCTATATGGCAAGCACTGCATGTGTGAGAGCTGAAGGCATAGGCAAGGGAAAGAAAACTCCTGGTATTTTATCCAGATGTGACTCATAAACGAATCTAATAAAGGTGGGGTTGATTGAGTTTAAGATCAAAGTCTTGAGGGCTGGTGAAGGTAAAATGCCTTTCTGTACATTTTTACTTTCATTTCATGTGATATCTGAGTGTGAGAGAGCATCTCAGAGGTCACATAGGTAACTCTATCCAGTTTAATCCCCTGACTTTACCGAGGAGGAGACTGAGACTAGAATAGCAAAAGTCTTGTAGCTCCTAGTATTGGAGAAGGTGACATTCTTGCTTATGACATTCTTTACTTCTAGCACCAATTAATTCCACTCGTACAGGTGCCTAGGACTAGGAGTTCTCTGGGGACAGAGATGGTCCCAGACTCAGGTGTACGGAGGCTGGCGGGGAGACAGCAAGAGGGCAGATGCTCTTCAAAGAAGCCTTATGGTCTTATTAAAGTGTCAAGTTGTGACTCTGTCTGGGCTTTTTGACTTTTCCATCTGTCCTTCACAGGCCAGTGCAGCAGTGACCTTTTCCAGTCCACACACAATGTCATTGTCAAGACTGAGCAAGCAGGTGAGTGCCGAGAGGCGGATGAAGCCAACTTGACCAGGCAAAGCCCTAGGGAGGAAAGGGGAGGGAGAACAGGAGAGCGTGGGGAAAGAGTTGGCAGGGAATCCGTGGGGGTGACTCCCCTGCCTCCCACGGGCCACTCTGCCATACGCCTCTTCCTTGCCCTTGGGAACAATGACCACTGATCATGTCTAATGTATAGATGGGTGCTGAGGTATCCTTCCCCGGGTCACAGCACCATCCAGATCCAAGGCCAGTTGCTATGTAAATACAGACTTTAAGGTGGGCTTTTTTCTCAGAAAAAGTGAGACTGGGTTCAGAAAAGCAAGGGAAGGAAGAAGTCTTTGTTAGGCGCCCCTCCATGGGAGTGAGCTTCACAAGGTGGGAGATGCTGTCTTGATATTGCAGCTAGCATAGTCTCTGGGCCCTAGTGAGCTTCCACGGGGATGCTGAAGGTGACTGGAGAGCCCAGTCCTCACGAGGATATTTCTACTTGAAAGATCCTATTCTGAGCGTTGAACAAAGTTTACAGTTTCATAATGTCTGCATTCATTTTTGTTCTTTTTCGTCTGTCTCCTAAACTTCAGGGGCACAAAAAAATTACACAGGTGGCACTGCTCCTGAGTCACTCCCTATGTCCACATCAGGTAGATTATAGGCCACGTGGGCTGGCAAAGTTTGCCTCAGGTCTCCCTGAGGGTTGTGTGATAGTCACCAAGGATACAATTTGACCTGGGGGTGGTTTGAATCACTTGGCAACAAATTTAGCTCATGTAGTTATTTAATCTTTTCTAAGGGCCCTGGTCTGCCATTATTAAGGAAAAAAAATAGCTGCCAAGCATATTAATCAGGCCTCCCTAGGTCTGTCCTTTAACTCGGATGGTCTGTGTTTTGTAGGTCTGCCCAAGCTTTGGAGACAAATCAGGTTTTTGCTTAGAGAATGGCCTTGGCTTTACATATAACCCCACTACAGGGGTCAGGGTGATATTGGAGAGGCCTCAAAGAAGATGATAATCCTTCTTGACCATCCGGACAATCTTGTGTTGCTGGTTCAGAAAAGTTGAGCTTAAGGGTGGAGAAGGTCCACCCTGGGAAGAGGGGAGAGGAGGCTCACAGAGGGGCCAACGCCCCCAAGTCTCTTTGGAAGTTGTTTTTAGAGACAACAACAGATGTACAAGGTGACCCAACAAGGACAGAGGGTGTAACCCCAAAAGATTGGGCTTAGGGTGCCCAAACACGTAGCTGTGAGTTCAAATACCAGCTAAATCCCCATGTCGTAAACAAGAGGGCTTAGCCAGTGAGTCAGGCTTTATACCATTTATGCTATAAAAACAAAACACAGTTCAACCAGTGGCTTGCCATCCTGGTCCTTACATGTGGAACTTGGGTATCAGGGAAGCCAAAAAGCCCAGATTGGGGGCTAAGAGTTTGATGCCAGGGACAAGGTAAGAGTATCAAGCTCTTGGCCAGCCTGCAGAGCAAATGCTTATGTTGGAAACTGGCCTGGATCTGTCACTGTGTGGGAGTTGGACTTACTTGGGGCAGGTGGAAGGGAGTTTCTTTCTAATCTGCAATCTGAAGAGTATGTCTCACTCCAACTAACTCTTGAGACAGCATACAGGAGAAGAAACTGGGAGTGAGGGGGCCATTTTCTGCTTCTCCCAGCAATTCAAAGGCCTACCCATAAAAACTCTGTGCTTTGGTAACATTTTCCACCTTCTCCGGAGTTTTGAGAATTCATATCACCCCTTAACCTACTTGGAGAAAACCTAGACAGCAGTGGCTATCACTCATGTTAAGAGTAGCTAGTCTCTGAAATTCAGCAGTGAAGGAATTGTAAGAAAACTGGCCTGGTTTTTCTCTGAAAGAAACACCATCATTTCCCTATGATCGCTAGAAAGAAGAACGCTCATTAATCCCTTATACTTTTCTTCATCTATGACAAAGCCTTCCCTCCACTCCAAAGTAAAATTATTCTGGTGATTATGTGGTAGGAGTGAGGTCAAGTGAGGTCAAGCAAGGTTGGAGCAATTCTAGATGAAAGGAGTATTGGTCTAGGAGAGGACCTGGGAATAAAACGTGTGTGTATCACAAGGTTAGTCCCATAACAAAGCTAGTCTCATGGAGCTGGGAGAAAAATGGGCCGGCGCTGAAGAAGAGTCTTACTCCTCATGGCTGCCTCTTCCTTCCCTCTGCCTCTTGAATGAGCAGACATTGAGAATGGGAATTCTTCAACCCAGAGATAACAATTGTTGACCTTCCCCACTTTCCGTTCCTTGCAGATCCTTCCCTTATGAATACATGGAAAGAAGAGAGCTATCTGTACGAGCCCAGCTATGGTAGCACAGTAGGTAACTAACTCTCGGACTCCGAAGGCCCTTCTGCATGCTGTTCTGCTTCAATATTGGGTCATCGGGAGGGTCTCTCATTGTCCTTTCCCTTTCCTCCTTTTTTGTTTCCTGCAGATCTGTTGGACAGTAAAACTTTCTGCCGGGCCCAGATCTCCATGACAACCTCCAGTCACCTCCCAGTTGGTAAGTTGTCCAGACACAGACTGGCTTTGCCTGCTGCCTACGCTTAGTAATTATCAATAGAACTTACTGCTGTCCTACCTTTCTACTGTGCTGGAGTCTTTCTCACTGAAAATCTAGGCAATGAACTGAGTTGTCATCTGAATGAGAAGTTGTGCTTCCCAGCCAGTATGTGCACACCAAAGACTGCCAGCTCCCGATCCTCCAGAAGTATCCTCCTGTGCACTCTGTAACTAGCCACTTCCTCGAGACAACAAAAGTTCCTTGAGTCTTTCTTTCTTTCTTTTTCCTTCCTTCCTTCTTTCCTTCCTTCCTTCCTTCCTTCCTTCCTTCCTTCCTTCCTTCCTTCCTTCCTTCCTCTCTGTCTCTCTCTCTTTCTCTATTTTAACACAAATTTGCTTTGGAGTTAAACCTGGTGAAATTATAATTATTTGTATTTATTGATGAGAAGGCTAGAATTAATTTTCAATTGCATCCCAAACATACATCCCAGCATCCCCCTCCCCAACCCCAGACTAATCTTGATGACTCATCAGTATTCTACAGTCAGAGCATCTGCCCCATGTCAGTTATGTTCTCATCAGTTGCGTTGTCCTGATTGGATACAGCTAGGGGCTATCCATGCATGGTGCTTTGTCAAAGATTATAGCCATGATGGCACATTGGGGGTTAGGCCTGGGAAGGGCCTTTCAGATATTAGGTACATTTATATTAGTTAGCTAAACAAAAGATTTCGTGTCATTCCTTGACCTGGTTATTTCTGGACCTGTTTGTATCTGTGAAGGAGAGCTAGTTTAAGCACCTTTGGTATTGTAGTTGAGAGCTGAAGACAGCCCCCTCCCCCAAGCCTTTAGTGTGTATCCTTCAAAGGGATTTGTTTAAATCAGGAAGCAAGGCCAATGTCAGAAAAGGAGTAGGGTATCTGCTCCTTTTGGAGGAACAGGCCATCTGAGGAATTTTCTGTGGCAATTGTTGCCATCTAGAGAAGACTACCAGCTTCAGGGCTAAAGAAAGCACCCAAGTCACCCATTAATTTCCACTCCAACTTCCTGTGGTGTCGTCACTTCCTGTGGTGTCACCTTCCTTTCTTTCCTGTCAGGTCTTTGAGGAGGCAAAGGTTTCAACTAAGGATAAAGTTGAACCAACTGCTCCCTGTAAACTCCAGGAAGTCACAACCCTATTACCTCACATCCAGGTCTGCCTGTGCCTTTCTGTGTCTTACACCTTCTACAATGTGGAACAGCAGGGGCTCCAAGCAGCCTACACCTGCATGCTGTAACAGCGGGGAGCTGCTGGCTCCTATGTCCACCGACTGTGCTTTCAATGGCCCCTAAAATGAGCTTTATGAATCTGTCTCCTTCACCTCCAACCCCATCCCCACACTCCACTTCTCCATTATCCTCCTGCCATAGTAACAGGCTTGAAAATGAGATATATAATCCAAGTTTTCTATCTTAAAAAAAAAAATCAACCTGGTGTCTGCCCTTGGTGGATTCTTTGGATTTTAGGTCTGGTAGGGACATTAATCGCAACCATATATGTGTTGGTTCCTTCCAGAATAGTTTAGTGTCCAGTGGATGGGGCCAGAATGCCCCCAAAGACCTCTGCCACCTGTCCTAGCCTTGCTATTTCAAGGTCCTATAAAACAGCGTGCAGTTCAACATCTTTCTATGTTTTCATGCAAGTTCCAGCTGAGCTAAGGCGAGGCCCTGTGTCAAATGATGGTCTCCTCGATAGCACAGGCGGGGAAGCCAGCTTTGTTTGCATTTTTTTCTTCTGCCCATTCCATAAAATGGCTGCCACCAGTATTCCGATCTGCTCGATAGTGCCAAAACCAGTCATGCCATCTCAGGCTTGATGTGTTTATCTACTGACTTACTGAGCCTCAAGCTAGGGTGGCACGGTCTATTAGAACACTAAAATTTGTATATCCCGTAAAGAAATGGCTCACGACTGACTCATATGCAAATACGTCTAATCTCTGCCTTCTTGTGAAGCAGCTAGGCTAAAAGCATAGGCTCCCATTTATACTGTGAACTCGGGTCTTGTCACTGCTTCTGCCTGGACCCCACGGACACCGTGACCCCAAGTGTCTGAGAGAGAAACAAGAGAAACCCAGGCTGGACAACTCTGTAGAGCTAGCCATTCTTTCATACAAATGAATCACTTGACCACGTGGCTCACTTCAAAGGTCTGGCTTTTGTTTTGTGGCAGTGGGGAGCACAAGGGGGCAGGAGGGAGGCAGTTGTATTAAATGAGCTCATAGATCAAAAGGCTTTAGAGCTAAGACTGGTAGGGTTTTTGTGACTTCCTCTGTATGTTGGCAGGAGAAGAATGTCTGGAAGAAACATTCATCTTTTTGTCCTGGATTACTTATTCTCCCATGTGAGGATGAGAACATCTAGACACACACACTCTCTCTCTCTCTCTCTCTCTCTCTCTCTCTCTCTCTCTGTGTGTGTGTGTGTGTGTGTGTGTTCTAGCTTGAGGAAAAGGCTGACATTTCAAACAAAATTAATGCAGTCTTTTAATCTAGAGTCCATGAACTCCCTAAGTGAGCCAGGGATCCCTGAAATGACTGACCAAATTTCATTAGTGTAACACACTTGTATTTTCTCGGGGAGAACATTTAGGCGTTCATCCATTTCTCAAAGATACCATAACCCCAAAGTACTTGATTCTGCGTCAGGCTGAAGCCCCCATCCAGAGTAAGGCCAGTGTGCCAAGAAGCTCTTGTGTTTTTCTGAAGCCATCCCTGGCTATGAAATCATGGCCCTGCTTCCTCCTGGGTCTCACTGGAAAATGAGCTTCGCTTGTGGCCTGCTGGGTAAATGCCATTCTTTGTCTCCAGAACAACGTGGCCCTGTCAGGATGATGTATCACTGGGAAACCGGGGTGGGTGCCAGACCTGTCTCAATGTCATCATGTCCTGTCGGGGTGTTGCAACCCTGGCCTGTGAAACTGCAGGGGGCCAAGAGAGGTGTCCTTTCCAATTCCGTGTATTGGTCCTTTTGGATTTCAGAGAAAGCCACAGAAGACCAGGCTCTGTTGGCATTAATGCCAGGAGAGAAATTCTTACTCAGAATGAGGAATTTCTCTTTTATGTAATCCCCCTTCTCATCACACCATGGTTTTTGGAGAAACTATTAAGAATGTGGATATGTGAGAAGCTCAGGGATGGGTGGATAGATAGATGGATGGATGGACGGGTAGACGGGTGGATGGGTGGATGGGTGGATGGGTGGATGGGTGGATGGGTAGATGGATGTATGGGTGGATGGGTGGATGGGTGGATGGGCAGATGGACCAACCCACTGGGAAGTATAAAACCAGTCCATGGATTTTATTCTTTTGTCTTTGTTTTTGTGAAGATACTGTGGGAATGGATTGACTCTTAGAAAGTCATTTGAGAAGTGTGTTGTGTGACCAAAGAGCCTCCTTTTAGGAACGTGTTAGGAGCAAAGCTTCTGGGATCCAGCTATTGATATTTACAGCCAGGCTCTACTGTCAGGCTGTCTCTCGGGTCCTCCATAGCAGCAAACCCAACCTTATAGGGTTTTTGTATGAATTATACATTAGTGCCTAACTTATATTATTGTATGAATGGCATGAGAGAAGCATTTCAAGAACTCAATAAACAGTAGTTATTTTTCTGAAGTATTTTATTTTATCTTATCATTTTACTGTTGGTAGTGCCTTTTTGGTACGAGTGCTCTAACCCTGAGCCGTAGCCCCAGTCTGCTTAGTCATCACTTTAACTTCTGCGGCTCATAAGCTCTGTTTTGGACAGTGGCCTGCTCTGAGATGCATGCCTGGACCCCTCCCTGAGCACAGTGCTGATGAATCTAGAGTACTCTCAAAGACCTTACCAGGGATCCCTATGTTAGAAGTTCTACTATAATGTCATAAGAAGAGACATGTTTTGCTTAATTTCTTTTAAGAATTGATGTGTATTTAGGAACATTTTGTATCAGAATTGGCTAGCTATTGATTATGGGGTTTGGGATGAGATCATCAATGGTCCGCCCAACACCTGAAGTACCCTTGGACATATACAAACACAGACACATACAGACATAGATATAGACAAACACAGATACACAGACATACTCACACACCTAGGGGCACTGAGTTGTTAGTTTTCACTTTCTTTAAAAGTTTTTTTTATAAAAAGATGTATTTGTATTTATTTATGCACATGACTGTTTTGCCTGCATATATATATATGTATGTATGTATGTATGTATGTATGTATGTATGTACCACAGGTGTGCCTGGTGACTGTGGCAATCATAGGAGGGCATCAGATCCCCTAGAACTAGAATTGGAGATAGTTGTGAACCACCATGTAGGTACTGGGAATCAAATTCCAATCCTCTGCAAGTGCAACAAGTACTTTTAACTGCTGAGCTATCTCTCCAGTCCCTTCTTCTTTTAAAAAATTAATCTACAAGAATATTATATTCATGAGCCATGCTGTGACAGTTTGGTAGCTTTATATAATATGTGGTAATCAAATCAGGCTTGGTAGCTAGCTAGCATCCCCATCTCTTAAATGTTTACCATCTTAGTGCTGGGAGCCCTGGGACTTCTTGGTTTTAGTTCTTTGTAATCTATGTGATAAATCCCCAGACATTGTATTTTCACCCTACCACCTAGCAGACAATTGACCTTGTTCCTCCAGGTAGCTGCTCTCCTGGCATGTCATCCTGTCTCCTGCTGCTCCTCTTGTCCCCGCTTGATCTCTAGCCTCCATCAGACAGCTTTGGCTGGGATTAAACTCTTCAGTCTGTCATATATACCTGAGAATGTCAGTGGTTTAGGTTTTAGGAGGGTTTTCACATCATAGGTCTGTCTTTGTCTTCTTCTCTATGGAGACAATGAAAGGGTTACCATAAAGAGTCATTTGTTAAACTAATCTGTGTTTCCATAGTCCACTGTGGCCCTCTGTGCTGATCTCAGGCCACTCAATGGCCCCTTTGTCAAGGTGATTAAAATGTAACTTTGCATGCCAAAAATGGCACTCCTCTGGCTTAGACGTTGTCCTTCTTTGTTATGAGTGTTTACATTTTTTTTATTATGTTATAAAAACATCCTTTGAATGACCTAAATCTTTCCATGGTTTACCTTCTCTCTCAGAATGAAGCAGAACAAAGTCCTTTCAAAAAATTTCTGTAAGGCATTAATGATCAGAACTTCACCTCCCATCCCTCTGCCCCTTCCTCCCGTCCGCACTGGCCTCTTTCTGTGCTGTGGAAACACTTCATGCACACTGACCTGAGGCATTTCGCACTTACTGTCTTCATATCTGGAAAGTCTGTCCCCAGGTTCTCTGAGTGGCCACCTCCCCCACATCCCATGGGCCCCTTTATCGCAGACGTCTTCTGTGTCTCTCTTATATTAAGTTGCAAACAAGTCCCACTTCTCTGCTTTGACCCCCATTTCTGCCCAGCAGGATTTTTCCCCACAGCCCGTCCACACAGCTGGACAAGGCCGACACACAGGGGGTAGTCTGTGGATAGTGACCAAGTGTGTGGTGAGAATGATACTTGCCTGAGGTGTGTAAACTGAGGGGCTCTCACTGTTTTCCTTAGCAGAGTCACCTGATATGAAGAAGGAACCAGACCACCCTGTAAAGTCCCACACCAAAAAGCACAGTAAGTTGCCTGGCAGTATTGCCTCTAAAGGGGGCTTGTTTTCTATCAAGGTGACTCCCTGTTGACTGTTTCTGAAAGCCGGGTCTCTTGGGGATTTCTCCCTCATCTTAATTTCTCTAGAACTAGGACACTAAGTGGATAAGAACTTGTGGGCATAGGTTATAGATTTCCCTTTGTCTAGGAGAAAACAGGATAGGGTAAGGAGGGAGTTGGAAAGGAGTGGCTGGCACGTATCATATCATTCTTTCTCGGGGGAGGTCTTGTCCCAAGAAATGACTGTTTGTTCTCAACACTCAGCTCTGCTCTCTGGGAGTCAAATTTCCTCAGGGAGAAAACCTTGTGAACTCATATAGATTTTCAGAGACATGGTCTAGAGGGGGCACAGAGATCCATCAAAAAAAAAACTGTACAACCTAGAAATGACAGAGACTTGGGGTGTCTTTACTGTCTACTCTACCAGCTTGTCCCATACAAGTAAACTCATACAGTCTCTTGAGTTGCAAGGGGAAGGGGCTCTGACATGCAACTCCCGGAAGTCAAATTATATTCCAAGAGCTGCCTAGCTTTTAAGTTGGTTCTTCTAACCCCTGTTTACTAACTCCCCCAGCCCAACATGCTTTTGGAGTTTAGACTCTAGTGCTCTACTGATGTCATGGCTGAAGCACAGCTGTAGGGTTGGAGTAACTAAAACAAGTGACGTAGTAGATTAGTGACTGAGGATTGCTGTCTGAAATGAAGCCCAGGCCATTTGTGAACAGTAGAAGAAACTTGGCCTGGGTTACGTAGTTAACATCAATTCTCTATTTCTGGGTTTGCCAGTAGTAGTCGATTGTGCCATGTTGCTTAAACCACTGAAATTCCCCACACCTTGGTTAGACAAGTCGTTCATTCTACAATGACTATTTGGTGATTCTGTATCTCAAGGAAGAAGCTTCTCTCTCCCTCCTGTTCTCTGATTCGGGCCATTAATAAGTCATTGTGTCTTGCTTTTCATCAGACCCAAGAGGGACTCACTTATGGGAGTTCATTCGGGACATTCTCCTGAGCCCAGACAAGAACCCAGGACTGATCAAATGGGAAGACCGTTCAGAAGGCATCTTCAGGTTCCTGAAGTCAGAGGCCGTGGCTCAGCTGTGGGGGAAGAAGAAAAACAACAGCAGCATGACCTACGAGAAGCTCAGCCGGGCCATGAGGTGAGCAACTCCGTGTTCGTCCAAGGGCAAGGCCACAGGAGCAGGCACTCCCTGCCACGCTCAGGCTGAATGGCCGCCTAACTCATCTCCTTCTTACAGATATTACTACAAGCGAGAGATCCTGGAGCGTGTGGACGGACGACGGCTTGTCTACAAATTCGGGAAGAATGCTCGTGGATGGAGAGAAAATGAGAACTGAGGCTGCCGGCCCTTGGGACACAAACCAAAAACACACAGCAAATGGATTATGATCAATGAAGAACTGGACGTAAATATTTCAAAGACTGCTTTTCAGTGATATTTATGTACCATGAAGGGACAAAAAAAATCTACTTCTGATGGGAAGAATGAACACTACAGTTGATAAAAGCAATTATTTTGTTACGTTGAAGTATGTCCTATGTGGGGAACAAGCGTACACAGCTTTCTGTGAACTATGAAACTGTATGTGGTTGTGATTTGCTGTTGTCTCTGTTGTGATGTTCTTTTCTTCCCCAAGAACAACAGGGCCTGTAGCCTTGTGCTTCTTGCTAAGAGGAAGGGAAAAGAAATGAGAGGGCATTAAATGTTTTCATTTACAAAATGATTTAGAAGAAAAAAGGTGATGTGTTCTCTACACATAAGCGTCCATGTGATCTCCTCAAGTTAAATGGGATTCGTTGGTAGGACAACGTCCAGGGTCTCAGATTGATGGGACTAACGCAAAGGATGCTGGGAAATTTAACTTGACTGAGGCAGCAGTGAGTAGAGAGTGGGGACTTCCATAAGCCAGAGTGGCCTGTAGTCACTGCATGATTACATGCCCGGGGAATGCTGAAATAGATGAAAATGATGGTGGCGGAGGCTTTACCTTCATCCATGGGTGATTTTCCTGTACTCCCTTTACCCTTGGATGGATAAGAAGCCATTGGCCACATGTGCTTACTTCTAGCTGTGTAGAATTCAGCCCAACTACTGAAAAATAAGCAGGAAAGGGAGGTGGTATGGGAATGACTGAGGAGCACGCTCTTGTTTCTGTAGTTTAAGGTTTCTCCCTGGGAACAGCTGACGTTTGGGGCTGGTCCATTCTTTGTGGTGGGGGTTGTACTGTGCTTTGTAAAATGTGTAGCATCATCGATGACCTCCATCAGTATTTCGTACCTGTGACAATCTGAAGTGTTCCCAGAAATTGTCAAATGTCTCCAGGAGGACAAAAGTACTCTTGAGTGAGAACACCAAATGAACCAGTCAATATAAAGGTAGTCATTCAGGACAAAGAGATTGTCCCTACAGTAAAGAAGAAGTAAGACCTTGAAGTCAATATATTTTTATTTTTATTTTTAAAATAATAGGGACATCAGGATGTGATAGATGGAGGAGATTCTTTTCAGAACACCACATGAGAACCAAAGTCAGATAAATGCAGTGACATAGCAAGTACAAGAGGAAATATTTGCCCTGGGAATGCAGAGAGAAGCTTATACTGCAGAGGGAAATACTAAAGAAAGATTCTGTGGGTGTGCCTCTGTGTGTGTGTGTGTGTGTGTATGCACGCGTGTGGGTGTGTGCATGCCTGTGTGCTTATGTGGGGGGGGCTGTGTGTCTCTGTGTGTGTGCTCGAGTGCCTGTGTGCTTGTGTGTGTGATGTGGTGGTACTAGGGGCATATGCCTGTTTTCTCTCTGATGTTCCTTGCATGGTTTCTCCTGGCTTTGGTCTAGGTTGGTGAGGCCATTCTCTGGGCTCACTTTTCAACAAGCCTGTGAGTTTCTTGGATTCCTGTAATTGGCTTTGGCTCTTTCTACAGCTTCTTCACCACAGAGCTATCCTTGTCAGGGGAGTCTGGAGAGGACCGGTGGGAACAGTTCTGCAGATAAATAGATTGTGCCATTTGCCGAGAGTGACGGTTTCTTGGCACCCAGTGCCCATTCAAATAGGCCACAGCATTGAGTGCTCTCATATCTACTTTTTGGCTCTGCTGTGTTTTCCATGTGCTGTTCATGACTTGAAGGACTCCAGGTAATAAAGCTATGCCAACTTGGGGTGTAGCAGAGTTCTCCCGCCACAGTTTAAATGAAACGAGGAAGGACTACAGAGAAGCCCCTCTTTCTTTAAGGAGTAGTCACTTAATTGATAAGTTCATCTGTGATTAATTGGCTAAAGGCTTACTAAATAGAGTCTCTTTGAATATTCCTAAGTGTCATATTAGTGGTTTCCATGGGAACCTAAGTCAAGTAATGGAACATTAATACTTCACATGACTCAGATCATCCAAGACTTCTATGTTACTTAATAAAATTAAACAAGGCCCTGGACCCCAGCTTCTTCAGCATGCTGCCTGAGCAAGACAGACCCATGGCTACGAGATTCACACACAGAGCCTTCCTTCAGATTCCTGTCTGGTTAGACTGTAAGCCCTCTGAGGGCAGGGACCAAGTCTGACCACTGTTGTTCTCCTCTTACCTATGATGCAATAGGATAACTATTCACTGAGCAAGTGGCGACCACCTTCTGGGAGATTCCTCTGACTGTGCAGGCATCAGTCATGTTCCTAACTGGGATGTGAATCACTTCCAAGCCTTCAAGAACATGTCCTCTGTGGTGACTGGTTCACTGTGACGCTCTCCTCTGCCTCCTGCCTGTTCTGATAAGACTTCAAACAGGCTGCTTGGTTCCACACGTCAGTGTCTGCTGGATGGCAATTCCACTGCCTTATCCAGAACTGTGAGACTTAAGCTGGTTACAAGACACCAGTAACGAACCCTTGATCTATTTAATCAATGAAGATTATAAATGTGTCTATATGATGTCAATTGCTATTTAAGCATAAAACTGTTCTCAGTTTTAGTATTTAGGGGTTGGTTTTTATTTTTTTTCCCTTTTGAAAAATGCTGAGGAATATTTTGATAAGGTTAACCATGCATGTTAGATGTTAGTTTTGCAAGTGTGTCATTTTTTAATGTCTAAAATACAAGAAAGGGGAGATTAGTAAGAGGGAGGAGCAATTGCATTATTCTTCTAGAGTTTAAACAAAGCACCTGTTCGGTGCCCTGTGTATTGTGGAGCATCACGTATGTGAGGAGTGCATATGAGAACATAGGTGGTGAGAGACCCCTGATCTGGACCTATGGAGGAATACTGTCCATGAGAATGGAACACCATCCTGGAAATCTTAGTGTCACAGGTGAATTGTCCTCAGCTGTGATGCCCAAGATTCAGTTCTAGAATAAGGGAGGCCATTAAGAAAGCCAAATTTCTTGGAACTGTGTTTTGCAAACTTTTGAAACATGTAGGCTTCAGAGTTTAGTTGAATTGGGGGTTAATCATTCTGTAGCTATAAATTTTCTTCTTGCCATCTGGCTTCTGGGTTGGTAATTGATGGGCAACAACCCCACTGCCACTGTTTTTTTTTTTTTTTAAGTAGAACCTTTCCCCCTTAAACTATTAAATCCAAACATTTTCTGTTTAATGAAAGAATTCTAATTTTCAAAAATTTGTTTTTATTTGTTTGTTTGATGGGTCCCAGAAAACACTAATAAAAACCACAGAGGCCATGCTGGAGATGTGTTTCCTTCCTTGGGATAAACCATCCTGCAAACTAAATGCAGAAGCAGAATATGCACAACTTCAGCTTCCAGTTACTAGTCAGTGTCTTTTGTTTGTTTGTTTGTTTAGATTTATTTAATTTGTGTGTGTTTGTGCCTGTTTGTCTGTATACTATGTGTGTGCAGGTGTCCTTGGGAACCAGAAGATATTAAGTCTCATGGGACTGTAATTATAGGTGAGCAGTCCGAGTTGGGTGCTAGGAACCAAACCCAGGTACTCTACAGAAACATCGAGCATTCTTAACTGCTGAGACATCTTTCCAGTTCCCACTTGTTGGCATTTCTCTCTTATGTGCCAAATGTGGAGCATGGTACAGACAAAGATACTCAGCTCTAATGTAGCTTATGTCCTATAAGATGGAAACAGATAAAGAAAACCAAACATAGCACATCAGATTTGTGGAGCAAGGAGAACGGTTGGTGAGGATGAGAGCAGGTGGGGTTCAGGGAGAGTTGAGAAGAAAGCACCCCAGTAAAGGACTGATGGTTCTAAGAGAGGGAGGCTTAGATAACCGGAAGAGCATGCTATACCAAACAGACAGCACATGCAAAGCTCAGAGGTGGGTGTGTTACCGTCATACCTAATAAACAGCAAAGAAGTCAGCTTGTAGAAACAGACTCACAGTGGTTGGCGTGGTGGAAGAGAAGCATGGGCAGGGCAGACTAGAGCAGAGCGCGCACAGGCACACGTGGTGGGCCTGCTCTTTGCTTTGCATGGGGGTAAGAGATTCAAAGGACAACACGCTTCAACTCCAGCTCAGATGGTGGTTGTGCCGAGAATAAACTGTAGAAAGGCATTTGGTGCAGGCGTACCCGCACAGTGGTGGAATGCAGCATAGATTCCTCTTTCATGCTGGTTTCCAATACAGTGCTTATGAATGTTTTCAATAACCGAACTCTGGCTATGGCACCTTTCTCTCTTGACCCACAAGTCTGCCACTCAGTCACCTAACCCTGCCCAGGTGTAATGAAAATAATAGGGGAAACTTACCAGGCACGAAGACCTCTGTTAGGCTCTTGCTCCTCATATTCAATCCTCATGCAAGCTGGTGATATATTAGTTAGTTTTATTGGACAAAATAGTGAGAAAGGTTAAGTGACTTTCTTAAAGTCACGAGCTAGTAATGAGACTGGCATTGTTTGCTATCAAAGTCCAAGCCCTCACCCTGCTTCTCTAGTTTCTCAAGATGCTAATGTCTTATGTGTACACATGCACACACACACAAGTATTGATATGCACATAGGACCCTTTCTTTAGCATGCTGGGATTTCTACGCTAAATCTTGTTTTCCAGAGGAAAACTCTTGGAGTTTGTATTATGTTGATGTATCCTGTTGGTCTCCAGGAGAAACAGAAGCGCAGTCGTTTCCCAAGCTTCTTCAGGATGATCATTTCCATCAAAGACGACCTCATCATTTGCGTTTGAACACTTAATGAAATAATAATTTTTAGAAATGACTTCTGAGATATGGATGAGATAGCCTTTTCATGACCTGGTCAAATAACTATGCTAATATATTTCTGCATGCTAATTCAGCAAACTTTAAGAATGTTCCATTCTTTTCATAAGAATTTCTCACTGACCTGTTTATTTGTGTGAATGCATTTCAGTACTTTCCCATGATCAGAAACCAAAAATGAAAGCAAAAACCTTTAACTTGTTGAAACTGTTTATCTAAAATTACTTACACTAGCTACAATTAGATAAATTAAGCATTTAATTTCTTACATTGTCCACCTGTCATGTGCTGAATGGCCACAGATGGCTGATGCTTCCTGCATGGGACAGACAGGCTGTAGGCACAGTCAGCGCTGGAGAAGAGTTTATTTATCACACGGGGAGCTGAGATGGAAGGAGCAATGAGCCAAGGTAATCACTGAGAAACAGGATCCCGTAGCCTTAAGAACCAGGGGTGACTTTGAAATGTAGAGAACAAAAAGATAAAGACTGAATTAAATGTCCTTGCATTTGCTGGAATGATGACAATATCTTCAAAAACAAACAAGTTTGATGCTGCCGGTTTGTTGCTGCATGGAGCGGGAGGATTCTATTATTTCCAAAGCTCACAACTACCCTACGGTTATCAATACGGGTAGCTTGAGTCTGTGGCCTTCTGATTCTAAATGTCAACAATGAGGGGAGATGGTTGTTACAGGAGCAGGAATAAAAGGCCTCTATATATGAATGGCTACCCTGCACACTATGCACTAAAAATGGCACCAAAGCCGTTGTCTTTTTTCCTTTAGAGAACAACCCTTTTGTGGCCTACCTAGCTCTGTCCCCGCTCAGAAGTTAAATCTCATCAGTGCTGACCACAGTCTGCTCTCTGTTCACATAAGATACTGACAATGCTGAAGGTCACAATCAACTCCCTTTTGCCCGAAGGCCTCCCTGTCCGCTGTTCCTTCCACCTGCAATGCTCTTTTCTTTTAACCTTGATGTCACTGGCTCCTTTGAGGTCTCGCTCCAGATTTCTCAGTACACCTGCTGCAGCAGCCTGCCCACCCCATGTCACCTTTTTAGGTTTTCCATATTTTATGTTTTCAGAAAATATAATATCTGCCATTCCATTTTCTTTCTTATATTAATTTTCGCTTTCCAAAATTACAATTATTTCCTCCCATTCCCTTTCTGCCCTCCAACCTCTCCCATGCACTCATCTTGCTCTCCCTCAAGTGTATATATATATATATATACACACACATACACATATATATCTATACATATATATGTATAGATATGTACATACATACATACAAACATGCAACTTGGTGCTATATTAAGAAGCTTTGGCAAGAAACTTAATTAAATGATGAGAAAGGTTAATTGACTTTCTTAAAGTCAAGAGCTAGTAATGAGATTGGCATTGTTTGCTATCAAGGTCCAAGCCCTGTTTCTCTAGTTTCTCAAGATGCTAATGTTACACACGCATGCACGCACGTATGTGCACACACACATGCACAAAGGACCAGTTTATTAAATATGTTGGAATTTCTAAATTAAATAATGTTCTCCAGAGCTGTATACTATAGAACTTCTCAGAGTCATTATCATGTTGCTATACATTGTGAATCTATAAGAGAAATAGAAAGCACAGAATACAGATGTGTATGTGTGTGTATGTGTGTCTGTTCCTAAATATGTAAGTCAAACCTGCTCAGTCTATTTTCAGTTCAGGATTTTACATTTAAAATGTTTACTTTAATTGCTAGGTCATGAGTCATTAGAGAGAAGAGACCTGACGCCAACACATCCCTAAAGCTAGGATGTGTGCCTAAGATATGCACCAGACACCATCAGTGTCTGTTGAGCAAATGAGTGATGGACTTTATCTTGATAGGACTTTCTGGTCTTTACTGCTAACTGGGAGAGGAGCCCATCTTCCCTTTCCTTTACCAGCCACCAATCCTTCCAGTCGAATGTAAATCTTGGTCATGCCACATTCCTTCCATCCCCAACACAGAGTGTCATAAGAATGCTCCACTTTAATGCTACCTTGCTAAGTCACAGTCAATTTATCGTCTCCTCTACCTCACAGCAAGTCAGGAAGGCCACACAACCTAAATACTGAAAAGAGCAGACATGGAGCTAGAGGGTATGGGTTAGAGCCGCTAGGACCTGCGGAGTTCCAGAGCTTGAAAAGAGGTCTCCGAGATGAACCCTGGGAAACGCTCCCCTTAATCATCAGCTCTTGTTGCTTCTCTGCTCCGCTCTGTGTGTACGTGAGCGGGCACACGTGTCCCTGCCCTTCTCTTGCTTGCTCTCTGTGACTTTTTTGGTGACCCTATTTCTTTACCATCCTCTTCCTTCCTCTTTCTCACCAACCCTTTCAAGACTCTCTCTCTCTCTCTCTCTCTCTCTCTCTCTCTCTCTCTCTCTCTCTCTCTCTCTCTCTATCTCTATCTCTCTCTCTCTAAACCTGCCTTTCCAGGTTGGTGAAAGACAGAGCCAAAGGGGAGTAGGTCCAGGACCAGGGATGGTGCCACCTCTCTGGAAGGCTCAGAGGTGACAATAACAAATGGTATTTACTTAAGAGTTATTAGCGCATCACCTGTTCTCCCCTTTACTGTTTAGTCATGTCATTCAACACTAACGGGCTTTTCCAAGAGCAAACAGAAAGAGAAGAAAGGAAACAAACAGTGCATTCACACTAGGTAGAGGCAATGATCCCTGCCGGAGCTGTGAAAACAGAGGTGAGCAGTTGGATCTGAGGACACGGCTCGCCTGAGCGGGCATTTGCAGGACTCTGGACTCTCCACTGAGGTTTCCCGTGCAGGGAAAGCAGGAAAAACTGAAAAGCATAGCCTCATGGTACAAGAATAACAACAACAACAACAAAAGCATCTCACTTATTCAACAACCTCCAACTAGGTATTGATGACAACCCTGAGCAAAGTACGGCTAGAGCCTGCACAGCGCACTACACACCAAAGACAAGGTCGAGTGTCTGCTCCAGCCTCCTATAGTGGGTCAGTGCCGGAGGTCACCTGACAGCCAGGGCTACTCTGCCACCTTGCCTCTTTGATGACCTAAGAGAACACTCCACAATGAGCAGGCTGGGAAAACAGACTCCTGGCACAGTACATTCAGGCCTTTGAGTTGGAAGAATCCCAGATCTGGTTCTCATCTTCAGTTATGATCTGGGTGACCAGGCAAATGACTTGATGCCACTCAACCTCTGGTTCCTTATGAATGAGCAGGGAGTTATAAGTTGAAGTGAGTACTGTGGGGTGGCGGAGGGGAGGAGGACCAGCCACACTGAGATCTTTTATGGTAGCTTCTCCATCTGTCAATCTACAGGTTGGATCTGAGCATCTGATCAAGTAGAAAATGCTAGGGTTTGTGAAAATAAGTTTGAATTCAGTCCAATATTTGTTTAAATGGATGTATTTCAGACAAACAGCTGGAAAATGGCTTTTTTTTTTCAGTGTCCTGGGATGGATTGTGGTGCTAAAGTGACCACTGAGTCGTCTCTGGTCGTGGTGTAGCTTGTAGAGGTGGGAGGAGAGCAAAGGCAAATGCAGCCAACACTGGATCCTGGGTGCCTGTAACCACTTCCAGGGGAAGCTGCCCTTTCGGGTCTGAAAGGTGAATGTAGAGTTTTGTCAGAAATACAAATGGGGGCTGAGAGATGGCTCAGTGGCAAAGAGCGCTTGTTGTTCTTGCAGAGGACATAGATTTAGTTCCCAGCACCACATGGTGGTTAACGACCATCTATACTTCCTGTTCCTGACATCCTCTTCTGACCCCCACAGGTACCAGGCACATGCATTGTGTGCATATATACATGCAAGAAAACTCTCATACACATAAAATGAACAATTTTTTTAAAAGCACAAATAATAATTTGAAATTCAAAACTCACAAAAGACATTGCCTTTCCTGAAACCGATGGATCCCCAAAGAGGCAGTGCCAGAATGGGACTTCATGCCTGGTGATATCAACAATGGGCCAAGTTGCACCTGAATTCGAGGTTATTCTGGATACCAGATTTTTCAGCCACAGAGCTGAAATTTAATAATTAATAAAATTTATTAATTTTAATTTTCCATGGTCTCTGTTGACTGCATAATGAATAGTATTAGATAAAACCATCATAAAAGTAGGTGATGACAGGAGCTTATGGTAAACATCGTCTCAAAAACACATTAGAGACAAAACTTCAGGGGCCAGATGCTGAGAGCATGTGGTCTGGTCTTTGGGAGGATAGGTTTCCCAATGTAAAAGAGGCACGGAACATTGAGATAGCAGCTAGTCTAGCACGGCCTACCACTGGAAGCATTTGCTGGTAGCTAAGAGCATGCAAAGGATTAAGGAGGCTGGGTGAGGAGAGCAGGGAATGGGAGAAAGAGATTGTCCTGGCTAATGAGTGCAGCCCTTAAATGATTCTCTGGTAGGATGGTTTGAGGCATTGGTTATTATGTAGTTCTAGGTCAAGTGGAGACAGAATCCAAAGTAAGAGAAACATAGAATCATATTAAAGAAGGTGACAGACAGCTTTTGTCAGAGTTTTGACTGCAGTAGTTGGTCTGTGGGACAAAGCTTCTCTCCTGCAGCCTCCTGGAGTCCAACTCCAGTCTAGTGCAGTCCCAAGTCAGGTGCACTGACTCTCATCTGACAGGAGCCACAGCCCAACTGCATGATCTGAAGACGCCACTGAAGCGATCACAGGCTGCCTTGTGTGGGGTGCTCTCTAGTCATCTCTTGGGATGTGTTTGGTTTGGGGAATTTCACCAACATCTCAATTCTCAGAGTCTAAAATGCACTGCAATCTTTAGACACTAGGCTCTGGGGTCAGATTGTCTGTTCTTGAATTTTGGCTCAGCTATGACACTAACACCACTTTGGATCTGTGTGATGTTGTGGTGTGACTGTGCCCATTTTGAAAATGCTAGGAAATAATAGCAGTAAGTTCAGCAGAGCTGTGGTCCCCACTTTACCAGATTCATACAATGAGTGTTAAGGATCTGTGACAAGAAGCGCACCCAGGTCCTGCTGCCTTGGAAACCTTACTATCTTCACTTCTGTGAGGAGGATCTGCCTTTAAACACACACTTGTAGGGAAACACATTTTTTCTGGATTTTTTTTCAGAGGTTCTATTTCTAGGGACCTGAGAGCAAAGAGAAAAAAATGGGAAAATAATTGCCACTATCCCTCCCTTTCCCCCATATCTATCCTATGCCCTGCAGTTCTGCCAACAAAAACAAGGTAACATTCAGTTCTGGTTACTGGGCGATGAGGTCTTCAAAAGATACCCATCACCTGAAGGTCAAACTCATTAGCTATGCTTCCCGTTACCTTTCATAAAAATAAATAAAATAAAATTATAGATTCCTATTAAATCAATACTCCTTTGATTTTAAGCAACACTAAGATTTGCACTTCCAGTTATGTAAATGCAATGTCCCGGACTGAAATAACTAGAGAAGTGTGACAGTGTTAAGAGCAGGACTCGAGATGTCAAAAACCTCAGAAAATTATCATCATCAAGATAGAAAAATAAGATTTTAAGTAACATTTTATCTCAGGGTATTTATTTTATTTTATTTT